>VZTZ01050209.1:177559-238758 GCA_013400955.1 Drymodes brunneopygia | reverse complement strand
GCCCTAAACTAGGACAGGTACTTAGAGGCTTTCTGAGTACATTTCTAGAAATTTTATTTCTATTCCTAAGAGCACATATCACATTTTCAGTAACATGATCAGTATTTACAATGCGGTTTCTTTTTTTTTTGATTGGGGTTTTTTGTTACGCAGTCCTCAATGTTTTTTTCTTTGTTACTTACAATCTTCATAATGATCATGAGAGAGAAGTACTTCTAGCATAAAAACCTGAAATTACATATTGTTTCTCTGAGTTTTAGTGTATCTTTCTGCTTGTTTCTTTTTTTCTAAAATTTTTTTGCTATTTGACTGAGAAATTTTGCACTAGATATAAACTAGGGAGGCAGCTACCAATCACCATTTGGAAACTTTCAGAATTTACATTTTTTACCAAAAATATACAGATTTTATTTACAGTAATAACCAGTATTTTATTAGTCAGATATTATTATCACTGTGGAGAAAAAATCCTGCTAATGATTAAAATACTCTAGTTTTCTTGCACACTTGCTTGGAATTAGCTAACATTCAGCTTTTCCAATTACAAAGAGTACAATTCTGAAAAAGAAAGAGTACTTTCATGGGCCTTGGTAGTTTTATCCTATTTGAGAAAATATATAATGACACATGAAAAGAAGTAAGGGTTCATCTTTGTTATATAAAATAATATAAAATTATATATGAATATAGAATTAATATTAGATTAAGTGGGTTATAGATTAAATGTTGGTTACATTTCTTTAAGGAAAAAAACCCCTTTGATTCCCAAGGTAAATGTCAGTTGACAAAAAAGCTACCTAATATAACATTAATACCTTACCCATATTACTTAAAAGCACAATGGTAGTTTACATACATAGTATATTCTTATCTCAGTCTATGGTTGCCAAAGTTGTTTGTAACTCTGTAATTTGCATTCAATAAAAGCTGTAAGATGAGAAAAGCTATCTGCAGAAAACCTTATTTTCTGCTGGAACATTTCTCCAAGGAACTAAACCGATTTAAACCACACAAATTTTTCTTTCACCATTTTTAATATTCCTACTTTGTAATTGAAGAGATCTGGCTACTTCCCAGTAATACGTTTTTGCAGAGTATTGAATTCGTTTGAATGCTGCTTAGCTGTTGTTTTTTTTTACCCTAACTGAGAACAACAAACATTCTGAAAACATTCTAAGAAGGAACAAGCAAAAAAAATGCAGGATACTTTTTTGTACATCTATGAAAATAAACTGACTATAGGAAATCGGAAATGTGAGTATAGGTTGACTATGTAATGTAACCACATGAATTAATTATATCCAATTTGCAAGAGAAATAGACGAACAAAATGGGTAAATTAATAGAATTTATCAAGTTCTAGAAATCCACTAAAAATAATATTTACTAGATAAGGGAGTTCCAAGAGGCACTAAAACATTTTTGTTTGTCAATTAAAAAAAGTAATATTGGTTTAAGAACCAATAATTAAAGTTCTTTATTACTATAATAACAGCTGAATCATCTGGGTGAATGGAACAAGGGCTTCACTCCATTTTAAGATTTGCTCACTGTGACCAGAACAGAAGTAAAATGTGCCCTATCCTCCTTGGCAGAGAAATTATAAGAGTATGCCTATCTAACTTAGGTACTTTTGGTTATTAATGTGCAGGTAAAATCTAACAATGAGAAGAGACTGAAGTATCTACACGCAACTCCAGTTACTTTTCAGCAGGGTAAGGTGTCTCATAACTGACTTTGAGTCATTTCAATTTTTTGTTGTCCTTAAAGAATTGCCAGGCAGGTCCAGAGAAGCTGCTTCTGAAATGCAGCTTGCTGAAATTAGGCTTCAGAACTCCTTTATATATACAGATATGTATATATATATGAGGGTGTATATATATACTTACCTTATACAACACATTTCGTCCCATGTGTTAAAAAGAATTTAAAAAAAAAAATTCCACTTTTCTTACCTATGAATTTCTTACTACCCTTGTTCTGATTGTCCAACCAACATTAATTTACAATAAATCACAACTTAAAATCATAAAAAATGAGTTTTCTCAATCTACAGGGAAGAACAAATGTGAAAGTACAAAAGTGAACCATTCTTTTTCATGGATATAGACTCATAGAATCATAGAAATATTTAGGTGGAAAAGGACTTTTAACATTAACCAAAAAACCTTTTAATAGAATTATTAAACTTTAAAAAAAATAGCACTTTTAGTGAATTTTTTTTAAATCTATCTGACTTTGATTAAAAAACCTATTCTGAGAATTCCCTGATAAGGTATTTTGAGCCAATAATAGTTTTGCTTTTTGTATCTCAAAAAGTGCATACCAAATAGCTATTTCAGGGTCACAGTATGCATAAAACTTTCAATTAATCACATATTAAAGTGGCATAGGGGCACAATCTATTCCACTTGAAAGACCTACACAAGCATATAAGACATAACCATATTCTGCATTCTGTGGGGTAGAGGGAGTAATTTACTGAAAACTTCAGCATTTTTATTGCAGAACAGTCCCTCATCAAGTGTAATTTGTCTAAAAGTACCTCTAGAAGAAATTCTTTTCAATGAAAAATTCCTTTAAGTAGGGTCAAACAGACACTTGCACTATGGCATAGTTTATGAGTCTGACAGTTCATTCTAACATTCCTCATTTTTCTAGACAGGACACCCTTATATCCATTTAACATCACCAGTCATTCCAGATGTTCAAATCTTAAAGAGATTTGTTGGAGAAAGGATTCTGAACTATAGATCATGTCTATATCATGATAGTACATTATTTAAAAGGTCTTGACCTTCGAAGAGACAGTCTCAGTGATTGTTTGGTTATGACTAAAATCTTCCTTTCATTGTAATCTTTCATTTTTAGCAACAGCCAGAACTTGTAATTCCCAATGCCTATTAAATGTTTCAAACAAAGCATAGCTCCCAGTTTAAAGTAACCGCTCCAAAGTGTCATAAAGAACTAAAGCAGATTTGAGAATATATAAAATGCCTTAAATATGTATAAAGGAGTCTTTATGAATAAAAGTACTTGCTTATGATCAGATTTATTATTTCCTTTGATATCTATCACTAGACACTACCCATCGTAATTAAAAATTCATGGTACCCCAGTGAAGTTCCTACTGACTGGAAAAGGGGAAATATTACCTTCATTTTTAGAACAGGAAAAAGGAAGAACAGGGGTACTACAGGCTGGTCGGTCTCATACAGGTGCCCAAAAAGGTCATGAGGGAAATCCTTCTGGAAGCTATGCAAAGGCACATGGAAAACAGAGAGGTGAGTGGAAACAAGCCAACATGGCTGCACTGAGTGCAAATTTACCTGACACACGGTGTCTTTTTATGATGGAGTTTTAGTTCCAGTGAATAACCGAAGAATGACTCACATCACCTACCTGGACTTTTTCAAAACATTTGACATTGTTCCACAAAACGTACTTGTGTCTAAACTGGAGAGACTTGGCTTTCAAATGGACTGTGTGGTTGCGCTCAAACAGTTGTGGTCAAAGTTTTGGTGTCCAAGCAGAGAGCAGTGATGAGTAGTGTTCCTCAGGGAACTTATATCAGGACTGACACTGTTTAACACACTTATTGGGAATGTGGACAGTGGGACTGGGTGAAGCCACAGCACGTTCGCAGATGACACCAAGCTGTGTGGTGTGACTGACATTCTAGATAAAAGGAATGTCCTGTAGAGGCACTTAGACAGCTAAAGGATTGGCCCATGAGAACATCATGAAGTTCTGCAAGGCCAAATGCTGTCCTGTACCTGGGTTGAGGTAGTCCCAAACATGAATACAGGCTGAGTGATGAGGGGATTGAGAGAGTTCCTATGGAGAAGGACTTGGGGAGATTGGTTGACAAGAAGCTCAACATGACCCAGCAATCTCTGTTCACAGCCCAGAAAGCCAACAGTATCCTGGGTTGCATCAAAAGAAGCATAACCAGCAGGTCAAGGGGTGTGATTCTCCCCCTTTGCTCCTGTGATACCCAGCCTGGAGTGCTGCATCCAGCTCTGAGGCCCCCAACATAAGAAGGACGTGAACCCTTAGGATCCGGTCCACAGGAAAGCCACAAAAATTATCAGAACATTGGAACGCCTTCAGAACACTGTGAGATCAGGCTGAGAGAGGCAGGCTTGTTTAACCTGGAAAAAAGACTCCAGAGAGGATTTATAGCAACCTTCCATTGTCTAAAGCGGGCCCACAGGATAGATGGTCTCTTTATCATGGAGTGTAGAGACAGAATGAGGAGTAACGATTTTAACCTGAAAGAGGGTAGATTTAGATTAGATATTAGAGAGAAATTCTTTACTGAGTGGGTGGTGAATTATTCAAATGGGTTTCCAGAGAAGCTGTGGGTGCCCTCTCCCTGGGAATGTTCAAGGCCAGGTTGAATGGGGCTTTGAGAAACCTGTTCTAGTAGAAGGTGTCCCTGCCCATAGCAGGGGTGTTGTACTAAATGATGTGTAAGGTCTCTTCCAACCCAAACCATTCTATGATTCTGACATTCTATTATTAGATAGAAAAACATTTACTCTAATTATAACATTTAGTAACAAACAGTAAGCTGATAAAATTTTTTTTCAAGAATTCTATGTCAAACAAACAAATGAAATTATTGTTTGAAGTTTGATAAGAATGCAGACATCTATAGAGGCCTGTTCCAGGATGTTAAATCCATCAAAAAAACTCCAACAAACTAAAACTAAAAGTCTAATCCCCTCTGCTCCCCTCCTGTCCCCTTGATATCATAATACTCACTAAAGATGTTAAAAAGCTCGTGCTTTGTTTTCTTTGCTGGTTTTTTTTCCTTTTGTTGTTTTCTTGGGTTTTTTTCCCCCAAAACTGATAAAGTTGCATTTACTTCAAGATTTCATACAAAAATTCTTAATTTCCCCTATTTTGAAATATTGCAGGTGTAAAGAATGTCATCATATGTGCTTTCTTGTATATTTTTTTACAAGTTGCTGCAGATGTGCCTTCATTGTATTTCACAGAATCTAACACAATGAAGTCTTGGGTAAAAGATAATGACTTTTTGTGTCACCTAAAGAAATTTAAAACTATGATCCCACTTTTCCCTGAGGCATTTTAAGACTTTTTAATAAAAGTGGATTCCAGTTTTTCATTTTGTTATTAAAGCAGCTTCAGATGAAACATCTAACTTTCTTGTGTTGCCTTTGGGAATTGTGTCTGTAACACATTTCCAAAAGTTGGGTTTAATGTATTGAGCTATCTAAATTGTTTCGCAAATATCACACCAAATACTGTGTGACAAGGAGACAGAAAAAAACACATATATACATATTTTTCAGTGAAAAATACTTCAGTGTCTTGACACTTATTTCTTCTATAGGAGCAATACTGAACAAATTCTTAGTCGATATTTTCTCTATTCCTCATTATGGCAGTTATTTATATCTGTGAGTCAATGACTGGATGTCAGTCAACTTAGCTCTTACACACCTTCACCATATTAGAAATTGACAGTTCCTTAAATGAAAGTGATGAAGCAAACAAATCATAGGCTTTTTAATTAAAATAAGATAGAAAAAACTTGATTGCCATAGTAGCTATTTTAAATATTGGGAGACTGATCATCCCTTTTTAGGATCATCTGGGTGAACACTGAGAGGCTGGAACTCTCACACTAGACAGTAGCTTTTGATTTGATCATTCTTCATTCATATAAAAAGTTCCTTGAGGGGCAGTGACCAGGCCAAAACCCTCTGAACTGAGGGAGATTCTTCATGTTAGCATGGGAAGCAGCTGTACCTCTTCAAGGAGAAAATTTTATAAGATGTAAACAAAATATGGGAAAAAGTGAGTCACGGCACTGAGCCAGGGAGCAGATTGGTTATTGGTAGAGGTCAAACATCTTCATGGAGTAACAAGAAGCAGAAAGTCGTATTTCAGAGGTGGCATAAATAGAAAGAAGCTTTCTAGGACACAGGGAGGTCTTGCAGATATTGTAACTACTGAGACGTCATCTGAGCTCTTTGGATTTCAGAATGGAAAAGAGGAACTATATGGCAAAGACATAGTGGGCATGGCTAGATTCCTCAGGTTTTCATTATCTGAAAAGTTGAATATCCTAGTCTACTGTTGCACTGCCGGACACGAAAGAAACACGCAGACTTCAGAGCAGCATTCAGGGCCATCAGGCAAGACCACCAAAAAGGGCTTGCCTTTCTTTATTTTGTCATATTTATATCTTTCTTAAGACAATCGTGGATTGATCCATGAGGTTACCACCTCTACAATTCCACAGGGTAAAGACATAGTCTATCATCTTTCTCCGCCTTAGGGGAAAGGAATGAAAAACAATCTAAAAGTTCAAAACAATCTTGGCTGGTTAAAAAAACAAGGACTATGTTTATAGAAAATGCATGGGAACTTCTACTACAGAAGTAAAAACATTGAGCACTGCAAAAAGCAGGGCGACAGTCTACAATCTACTGAAATTTGATTTCTCGAGTTTTAGGCATATTGATCTTCACTGAGGAAAATACTGTAAGATAGAACCACCTCAAAGCTTTGTCTGCCTAGGTTTCCTCCAACAGATCATTTTCTTGATGCTCTGAGACCAGAGCTTGTGATCAGCCAAGATGTCTTCAGTGTATAATAGTAATTTCTTCCAATTCTTCCACAATATCTTCTGCAGAGAACTTTGGAAAACTGTTAGGGGAGAAAAAGTGCTGGCTTACAGTTTAACTTTTCAGGAGGTATAAACATAGGCCATTAATGATTGACAGCAACTCTTGGTGTTCAACAATATGAGAAGCTTTTAATGTATGTATACCCAGCAAATCAAAATTAGGTTTTCCACCACTTTCTGGATAAATTTTCTGCAATTAAGTAATAAAATTTCAGTGTGAAAATAAGAAACATATTACAACAGTAAAGATTGTCACAATATTTACGGAAAGAATTCTATGATAAGACTTTCACTGAGAGCTTAAATCAAGGAGGTATTATTATACCTTTGATCTTTGGAAGATAATTTTGTTAGCCCAGCAAGTCTAAAATACTGTCAAAAATATAAGTAAAATTAATGGTATAATGCTGATTTTTACATTGAACAACACAAGTAAAAAAAAAGTTTTTTTCAAGATCAACTTGGATGTAAAGTTTAAATATATGAACAATTGATTTGATGATTTTTATCCCTACTAAAATTCTCATTTTCGTATTGATTTTGCATGGGAAGACCTGGCAAGGCAAGTAACTTCTTTCTTTCCTAGTATGCTTAATTATTAATATATCATAATTTTAATTTTTTATTTAAACCAAGTACTATTTTCTAATGGTTAGGAGTTACACATATAAGCTTCTAATTGCATAATCACGGTCTTGCAAAGCATTCCAATAAAAAGATTTTGGAGTCAGACAGTGTCTCAATTTTCAAATCTACACTCCATGTGCAAACACTGATGAACCCTGCTGTCCTACTGCCAAGGCCCTAACCTCAGCCTACTTAGGCTAACCCACACCTCCACCTTAGCGTTGATCAACATATCTTTTCTCATAACTCATTCATCCACACTGTAAACTCTTAAAATCTTGGTGTTTGCTGATATTTGCAACTGTGGTGATTTTTTTCTGCTCCTATACATGGTTTTGAATGTGATATTATTAGTTTATTGAAATGAAGCTGGGTTTGATGGGGAAATCTTTGAATGCTAAGATGATTTCATTTTCTTGCCCAATATACACATACATATCTGGAGCACTTTCACATATCGCAATAAAGGGAGCAATAAAGCAAGATTGGGAAAAATATTCATCTTACTATACTTTGTCTCATCTCCTGATGCTGGCACCAAAACACAAAAGAGTCTTTTAATTTTTGGCTATATTATGGGTCTTCTAGATAACTTTGGTCAAGTCAGTTTTCTTCTCTGGCTCCTGTTCCTCCAGCCAATGCAGATAATGATCCTGACCTCTTTTCTAAAATGCTTTGACATCCTTGGGTGAAAAGTTCTCTCTAAAAACAGGGTAGTTTTATCATTATACCCATTATATAGTTACACTATTCAAGGGCAATAGACCTATAAAGCTGAACAAAAATGAGATCATATGACCATCAGTACAATGCGGTCATTGCACTCAAAAGTACCCAATTGAATGTTTAGTCCAAATGAAGCCATATTTAGTATGGCTTCATATATTGTTATTGAAAGTTTGATACATTGAATCTTGAACTTTCTTTGATTACAATTCTGCAGTGAGACTTCCTCAAACTTTTTAATTCATTGGCTGTTGCCCCCAAGGGATTAATACGGATTGGGTAAGAAAAGAATGACATCAACGGCATATAATGAAATTCTATCCAGAATGTCCAATATCTTTATACCTTCAACTCTACTATTGTGTTGGATTCTTTGACTGATTTGTCCCAGAATTATGGTAAAAAGGGAGGGCAAAAAGGGGCACCATTGCCTTTCTCTGCTAGAGAAAGTAAAGACTTCTGAGTGGTATCCATTATTTCTTACTATAGGCTCCACTACAATGTCTTTAGTTAAGAAAGTTTTTGACCATTATGTGAAACTCCCAAAACTTTCGTCAAATAGCTTCTTTTCAGCCAATCAAATTGTCCTTCAGCATACAATGCTAATAAATATAAATCCCCTCTAACTATTTCTGTTTTGTAGTGATCTGTAAGCTGAAATGTGTTTCTCCAACCACTTGCATGGCACCTTACAAGTATATCCTCACTGCTCCTTCATTCTTCCAGTTGCTGCCATTTCTCTATTAGTTAAAATCCATTCTATCTATTGTTTTAGTTTAGACAATTTCTTTAGTATTAGACAAGATCCAGGAAAGTTCTTAAGTCAACACTTAAAGATAGGTCAGCAGCTGTCTTGTTCAAAGTTGATGTCCTAAACCAGGGTTTAAGGACAATTTTTAGTCCTTGGGATAGAGTTTCCAAGCAACTGCTTCTATTCAACTCAAACACATGGTTTGGTCATGACACTTTAAAATGAAAGAGGTAAGGTAACTGAGTTAATGTTCTTGGTCTAAGTTCTCAATGAATTTTCTTCAAATCTTTGTCTATAATTTTCCACTACATATGAAATTTTTGCCTCTTAAATATTTTTTACAACAAGAAAATATTTCTCTAGGGTTTTTTTTTTTAATCACAGAGTTTTATTTTTTTATTATCATTATTTGTTAGATGTGGGGTTTGTTTGTTTTTTTATATTTCCATCCTCTGGACCATAAGCATGAGACAAAAGTGAGATGGTGTTCAAACTTATAAACAGTTAGAAATAAGATGAATCAATAGTGAACACTAGTAGTATACTTTGTAAACTGTACAATAATTGCAAGGGCGTGTTTTGGTTCATTATCTCAGTGCCAGGCTGTCTGAAAAATCCTGCTGATTCTGGCTCAGACAGAGTTAATTTTCTTCACAGACACCTGTATGGGGCTGTGTTTTGGATTTGTGCTGAACACAGGGTTGATAAATTAGAGATGTTTTTGTTATTGCTGAGCAAGGCTTATACGGAGCCAAGGCCTTTTCTGCTTCTCATACTGCCCCAACAGCAGGGGGGTTGAAGGTGCATGGGAAGCTGGGAGGAGACAGAGCCAGGACAAGTGACTCACACAGACCAAAGGGATGTTTCATACCACCTGGCATCATGCTCAGTATATAAAGTGGGGGAATGACAGAGGAATCATGGGATGTTTGGAGTGATGGTGTTTGTCTTCCCAAGAAATTGTTATGTGTTATGGGGCCCTACTCTTCTGGAAATGGCTGGACACCTGCCTGCCCATGGGAAGCAGTGAATTAATTCCTTGGTTTGCTTTGCTTATGTGCTGCTTTTGCTTACCCTATTAAACTGTCTTTATCTCAATCCATGGATTTTCCAGCTTTTACCCTTTCAATTCTCTCTCCAGTCCCAGAGGTGGGGGAGAAAGTGAAGGGCTACATTGAGCTTGGCTACTGGCTGGGGTTAACCATGACAAAGGTGAAGTTGGGTTACAGTGAATAAATATGTTTTACAATGGATTTTGTGTGCTTTATTATAATGAAAAATATCATGCTTTTGCATGATGTCAGTGCTAATAGGTATGAGAAAAAATTAAGTGGCTACATAATTGTTGGCTTTGCAAATGAATCACCTTAATAGTCTGTAATACTTTCAGTTCATTCTGCTGCTAGAGATTACATGGCGTATTTTAAATATAAGTGCTTTTTGAGTAAAATAGACTTCAGTCATTTTATATGCATAAAGGCATAGTAATGCCTGACAGATTAAGAGCCCAAACCATCAACTCCTACTCAGGAGAGCTGTTCTGAGATAATCTTTGGATTCAGACAAATTACTTATTCCAGCAGTCTGTACCAGAATTCAGGCCTTATAAAATATTAGGGGGAAAGAAAAAAAAGAACTAAAACCAAACTCCATCTTAATTCCATTTCAGCATCTATTGTATGATTCATTATTCATTTTTTTGTCTTTCAGGTTTGCTTCCCAAGATACATTTCCAATAAGTGGAGGTGAAGAGTTTTACATTACTATGAGCTACAGAACTGGACTATAGGTGGGTAGTGCAAAGAGTAGAGGCAAAATGCTCCTGGTGAATATTCAGGTAACTTCATTAATTGCCATCTAAGAATATATCAGTTACTATTTTGCTCACAGTTTGATTGTAATAGTAAATTATAAACAGCCTGATCCCACATTGCAAAATACAGATTACTTGGTAGAAAAGATTAAAAAGAAACAAACAAAAATCTATACATTTCCAGTTCAAACAGTAGAGTAATATATTTAAAGGGAAGGGAGAATACACTTTGACCTTTCTGACTTGAGAACTATACTCATGTGTGATTAGTTAATAACGAGACCTGCAATCTTTTTCTCTTCTTCAAGAGTATAGTTTGACGATTATCAAACAAATTGTATTGAATTGTGTGCCTCTGTTTTAAAGGTTTCAGATGCTGGGTTAAACTGCTACAAGCTGATTATCAAAGATGATTCTTTCATTTTCCTCCATTATCTTAATTACAACTCTTGTATTAGAATTTTTCACTTTTCAAAGGCTTGGTCAAGTGTCTAATCATTTGATTTCAATCTACAACATTGCACAGATACTGTGAATTAAATGAAAGCAGAACTCTCAGTATTGTTATCATAACAGCTGGAGAAAAATACATTACAATCACAAGATCTGTTTCCTACCAGTTTCAGCAATCTATCCATCTCTCTATCAGTTAGTGGTTTTTGGTTATATGTTGCTTTGAGAAATAAGTGTTTAGTTCTTACCAAGAACTGACTTATATGTGAAGAATTGCTAAAGCCTTTATCATCAAGAAAATCACAATTTATTTTCACCAGTTATCATTCCTGTGTTCAGCCATGATATTAAGTTGGAAGAGGTGTTGGAATCACATACAGACATCCAGGCAGTGCTGGAAACTCTGCTTTGCAGATTCACTTTAGGAGGTGTAATTGTGGCCTCAAGGAATTGCCTGAACTACCGAAAAAAAAGTAACAATTGTAGTAGTATGACTGGAGAAGTAGCAGCTTTTTTTTGTGTCTCTTGGGAGAGCTCCCACTGAAAAAGACTTTTCACTACTCTTTCAATAAATATACTCTGTGACACCTTTACCTTTGAATTTCACAGTTTCATTGGCAGGGAAGTAAGTAGGGCAGTGCCATTTCCTCGAAGGCACAATTATTACCCAGACCTTTGTTGGCACCAAACTGGAAAAGTGTTTCTGAACTCCTTTGCTTGACTTCTGTCTGCAGCTTTCTATAAGTGATTCTCCTCTTCTCATGATATTTCTCCCCTTCTTTCAGTAAACCATGCACATGAGGGCCTTCAGGGTGCCACTGCAAGAAGAAAAATCAAGAGCTTCCCAAATGGTGAGAGATCGCAAATATTAATGACTATCCAACATGGGACCCTTCAAAGGTACCTGATATTCAGAAGAGTTAGGAACATTCTCTTTGAAGACTTAGTGACTAAGAATTTTTGATTAAAAGTGTAAATTCAGAGCCTACATCTCCTAATAAATGAAGCACAAGTGTTTGTTTCTCACTAAGCATTGCAGAAGACCAACAGAATGCATCAACCTGCTCAATCTTTTCAGAAAGACCACATGACCTCTACGTAACAGAGGTATTTCTATTACTTCTGCTCTATATGGCTCATTTCCCCTGTACTTGGCACCTCAAATCCTGTCTTCAGCTTTGGGACACTCATTCTAAGAAGGACCTCAAAACACTGGGACAATGATCAGAGAAGGGTAACAAAGGTGATGAAGGGTCTGGAACACAAGTCTAATGTGGAGTGGCTGAGGCAGCTGGAGTTGTTTAGCCTGGAGAAAAGGAGGCTTAAGAAGGACCATATTGCTCTCCATGACTACCTGAAAGGAGCTTGTAGCAAGGTGGGCATTGGTCTCCTCTCTCAAGTAACATGTCAGGATGAAAGGAAATTATCTCAGGGTGCATCAGGGGAGGTTTAGATCAGATATTAAAAAAAAAAAAACAAAAAAAAAACCAAAAAAACATTCACACAAAGGTTTCCCAAGCATTGGAACAGGCTACCCAGGGAAGTGTTTGCATCACCATCCTTGAAAGTGCTCAGAAAATTTGTGGATAAGGCATTTGGCAACATAGTTTAGTGGTGAGCATAGTGTTGGTGCTTTGTTGATGGCTAGACCTGATGATCTTAGAGGTCTTTTTCAACATTAATAATCGTATGATTCTAAGATTCTAATTATATGGAGAGATTTTAATTTTAATTGTAAACTCTACAACCAAGTGGGTAAGGCATTAAAATGAGGAAAATCAAAAGAGAATTAAATTGTTGAGGAATAGCTGCTGTAATCTCACATACTTTTTTTTCAATGATTTTCTGTTTTATATCATGATCTTTGGTTCTTAGGCAAAGAATCTTTTATTTAATGAATTTTGTTGTTTTATTTTTATCTCTGTCCCCTTTTCATTTGAGCTATCATTCAAATACTCATTCTATTATTCTACTTTAAAAATCAATGACCTCAGGAATACCATGGTCTACTAGTGGCTCAGCTTCATAGTACTGCATGATAAACAACAGATCTTCAGCAAAATTGTAGTTTCAGTTCTATGAAATTGCACAGGAGGATAGTTGCTGTGAGAACTACTTTTTGTATGGTAATATAATGCTTAGTTATAATACTAATAACAGGATACAAAATCTCCTTTAATCATTTCTTTACCACACACACGGTTAGGATAATGCTTCTGAATGAAACACCCATTAGTTTCTGAGAATGAGATTCACTTCACCTGCATAATGACTGCAAATTGCAATGGCAGCCTCTCAAAAATCACTTTCAGTGCTCTTAGGACTGCTACTATATTTGACTGAAAGCTGCTCTGTTCTTGACCTGTCTTTCAAGCAAGCTAAACACTGTGTATTAAACCCAACTGGAGCACAAATTCTGCATTAACAGGCCCTCTCCTTCAATATGTGATGAGGAGGTAGAGTTGTGTGAACACTTAAGGTGAATTGACCTTGACTGGCTGCCAGGCATCCACCAAAGGTGCTCTCTCATCCCCTCTCTTCATCAAGACAGGGGAAGAAAATAACAATGGAAAGCTCATGTGTCAAGATAAGGAATAACAGTCATCATCACAAGAAAAACAGAGTCATCATGGGGGAAAATTATTTAATTTGTTGCTAATTAATCTCATAGTAGAAAAGTGAGAAATAAAAAGAAACCAAAGACACTTTCCTCTCACCCTGCCTCTTCCGAGACCAAGCTTTGCCCCTGAATCCCCCACTTTCTCCCCATGAGTGGTGCAAGCAGGTGAATGGGGGTTGTGTTCAGTTGATAATGCTTTACATTTGCTACTGATTCCTTTTCATGCTCTTTCCCTATTCCAGTGAGGGGTCCCACCCACACGAGACACTCCTTAACTGGCTGCTCCAGCGCGTGTTGTTCCTTGGACTGCAGAACTTCAGGAGCAGACGGCTCCAGCATGGGCTCCCTGCAGGGTCAACAGGTCCTGTCAAAATTCTTTCTCCTGCATGGGCTCCTCTTCATGGGTCACAGCTCCCACTAGCAGCCTTCTGCTTCATGGGTTCTCTATAGGTTGTAGCAGTGTGGGTTACTCCATGGGCTGCAGGGGAACAGCTTGCCTCACCATAATCTTCATCACAGGGTGCACAAGAATGTCGATGTCAGTTACTACAGCACCTCCTCTCTCTCCTCCTTTATTTACCATGGTGTCTGCAGAACTATTTCTCTCCCATATTCTCATTCCTTTCTCAAATGCTGCTGTGCAGACTTTTCTTTTTAATCTTAAACAGATTTTTGCCCTTACAGATATTCTACCAATGTCACTGATGGACTCACCTTTTGCCAGCTGAAGGTCTATATTGGAGTTAGCTGAAAGTGTCTGTGTCAGAAGGAGGGGAGGCTTCTGGCAGCTTCTCACACAAGTCACCCCAGCAGCCCCCCTACTACCAAAGCCTTGTCATGTAACTAAATACAACACACCATGATAAGGCAAAAGACACATTGCAATTAATTTGTAAGTAGAGCATTGCAATTCATTTGCATGTAGAGCTCTTATTGTCCTATTGCAGATCGGCCTTTTAAAAAGGCATCTTTATTTTAAATGCACGCATTCACAAAAGGGATAACAAATTGAGTCACAAATGTTTTTTTTACCAAAACATGCTGTTTTTGATGAACTTTCTTGACTTTAGGGAATAAGTCTCATATTTTCTCTGGACTCTGGTTGAGCTGACTAAAGACTCAGTACCTTTGGCATCTTCACATAATAGATCCACACTACAGCTTTTGCCAAAGTTAGCATTTAGTATTCCAGTGTCTCAGTTTGCACCATAAGTCAGGCCAGGGAAGAGCCACTTGCTGCAGTTGGAGTTGTGACAGCAGTGTCTGGAAGCAATAGCTCTCGCTGCAACAGGACACTCCTGCTTCAGCTGCAGAGTGAAATTAGTGCATTTTAGTACACATCTCAGAATATAAATCAATTCAGAAACACCATTTGTAGAGATTTCCTCAGAATTTCACTGCACTGAAATTATCAATAAGTTGTTGGATTTTAACTAATTCAAGACTGAACTTTGATTTTTCACATATTGGAAACCTCTTGCTTTGGACAACAGTCTACTGAAATGAGTGTTATAGAAAACATTAGACAAATTCAATTTTTCCCCAACTCCTTTTATTGTAAGGCTTTTGACTTATTTTCTGGTGTATAAATGCTCTTTATTCATTTTGGACTCTGTTTTGTAATCTCTAATATTGGCTGTTATAGTCTATTGATATGATTACTATCTGCGATGTCAGCAAAAGTAAACAATATCAAGAAACAACCTCTAAACACAGCACTCAACGACCTTAGGTCTAATTAATGCCATGTTGTCAAAATTAGCAACAGACTGGCCTTGGGATAATAATGACTAAATACAGTGAGAACCTCATCCTCTAGCCAGCAAATCTCAGCACCTTCCATGCGGAATATTAAAGCAATTAACAGCAATTTTGCCTGACCACTGGGTGTCACTATTAATTCATGTTTAGCTTTGAACATCACTAGGTTTTGTTTGCCTGTTTCTTTGTTTTAATAATAATGGAGAGGTTGTTTCTTTAAGAAAGCTGTTAAGGGCACGTAAGTCACATTAGAAAGAGACTACATTTGCAGTGAAAATCTTCATTAGGGTATTTGAACATCATGTCTGAATGACGGTTCACAGTGTAGTCAGCAATGCTGTAACACACCAGTCAGTTCTACATATGCATTTACCATTTGATATCTAAAGTCAGTGCTCCATATGGTTCAAGAGTGCAGTCAATGCTTACCATTATGTTTATTGCAAATTATTCTCATGAGAAAAGGGGTTTTTTTCTGTTTTTATTCTGTAGACTTTAGTGTGTAAGCAAATATAAAGTAATGTTGAGACTGACTGTTAAGAAATAATGCAGAAAAATAGGAAGTAAATTTGTATACCATACACAGGACATTATTTTTCTTTAAAATTCAGAAATGTGAGTTATGACAATGCTCTCAATTTGAAGAATCAGGTGGAAAAAGAGAAGGATACAAAGACACGCCTCACTCCTTTGACTTTGTTCTTGCCACAATTAAAAACAGACTAATAGTGTTATTATTAGTGTTCAAAAGGAAGCAATACCAGACATAAACGTCCCCCTTTGTCCTCTTCTGAAAGAAAAGATTTAGCTCAAACGTCTTGAGATGGCGAACTAAGACCAACCTAGCTCTACAGGCATTATCTCTATATAAATAATTCCTAGTACATTTAATGATTCTGAGAAAAAGCGTAAATTGCTTCCCTTTCTGGACTGCAAGGACCGTGTCCTGCAGATGCATTTTGCAACATGATATTAAGATTCTGCATGATTTTTTGTGATGGATTGGTAATAACAATAGCTGTTCTATTTGGGAAAGTAATTATGATAAAGAAGAAATATCTTGATTAGTTCAAGATATATGAATGTAAATATTCTTATTTCCATTCCTGTGAGTTGAAAGTGTCATCTTAATGGTGAAAAAGTTACTGTGTTCTGGGAACTGTCAGTAATATGCTGGCTTTTTGTTCTCAAAACCATCAAAGCAAGCTCGTACTGTGTGTGCTCCTCTTTCACAATGGAAGTTGAGCATGGAGAGGTTGTTTTCTGGGGCTATTTCATTATTATTATTATTATTATTATTGTTATTACCAAGAACTAGCTTTGTACAAGAGAGCGTTCAAGAGAAAAATGTGGATGCTACACTATGATGCTATTATCCCTTTTCATTTATTTTTTTTTATTTTACAATGGCAGGTTTGTGATAAATAAGAAACTATTTTGAATTTAACTATCATACAGCAAGTTTAAATTACAGCAAATGATCCATCTAAAGAAGAAGTTTACGGCTCAAAAATTCTGTCCAGTTTGTATTGAATTATAGACATTTTTAACAAACAGCATTATTTTAGGATTTTCTGCACTAAAAGCCCTCAGTCCACTTATCACAGCAGATACTCTCACACAAAAGTGTTTCAAGTGTGATGCTTTTATATTTTTTGGAAGAAAACATCTTCAAAAGCATGCTGTGCTAACCCAAAAATAGTTCTAAAATATTTCTTACATAATATCTTCAAGGAAGAACAAACCAGGACTAAGTTCTTCAGCCTGTCTGCACACTTACTTGTACCAGTCAGCTAAGTATTACCTGCTAGGTAATCTTACCATGTTACACCTATACCTCTCAAAGCAATATGTTCACAGAACAATATATTGAACAAAGTGTTTTTTGCGGTAAGAAGTGCCTTCACACTTGTAGCTAATATCCACTGTCTTATGGAAGCAAAGAAAACATCGATAATATTCACTCACAAGAGCAATTCTGGTGCACACGTGCTTAATAGTTTAAATAAATATAAGGAAAAAACTTATTGCAAATACTAGCAGCAAAATGTTAAATCAGGCTTAAGGCTTCTTGCCTTATCAGATGAAATTCTGAGAAATCCAGTGATTGGAATTCACCTCAGATGTACAGCTTAAAAACTGTTGATGCGAAGCAGTATTTCTAATACCAATACAGTAAGTGAAGCCAGCAAAACAACTGATCCTGCAAACTATATATTAACTTAATTCTAGGAGTTTGTGTGATATCATAAGCAATGTTTTTTCATAAACATAGAGTTGATTGTATTGAGCAAAGTGATCATGTTTTCTCAGACTTTCACTCTGAAAAACAATATAAGGTATTTATATATTATTGTCTGAACAGATGACCTACACAGAGAGCCACTTGGCTTTAATAATAGAAACAAATACACACATGTGAAACATAATGAATATATAATAACTGTGTACATGTAGTATTAAGCTACTACATCGCTTTATCTCCTAGCAGAGACATGCATAAACATACACACATGCAAAGTATCTTAAGTGTTTAGTTTACTTTAGCAATCTTCATATTTCCTTTGCTTAAAAATGTAACAGAAACATAAAAATACAAACCATGCCAGAACACCAATTTCTATGTATCGAAGCGTAAAAAGTCATAGTGAAATGGACTCCTCATACCTTACTAAGAAAAAGCTCTTCTTAATGCCCCAGGAGCTCTTTAGGCCATTGAGATGTTGCTGCATGCTATATTATCAGATTTATGTCATTCTGATTAGGTGGTCCACCTGAGCCTTAGAGCTAAAGCTAAGACATTAGGTGGAAGAAAAATGCAATTTAAAGCTCCTAGTGTAAGGATAATTAGAGACTGGCAGGTTTCCAGTGTCATTACCAGGACACTGCTGTAGGGCAAATGCAACAACTGCCTGTTTTCTGCAGTGCTGCAAACATGGATCAGTCTTGGCTCTAACTGGTTTTATTTTTAGCTTACATCTGCTTCCTGATATCTTGAGTTTTTCAGAGCTGTTCTTGAACTTGGACTTCAGCTCCCAGTTGTTTAGTCCAAATTCCAATTGAACTGTCTTCAGAGCCCATAAAATACACTTTTTCCAGTGACAAGACCTGCTGTCATTTTGGATTAAGTTTTGGTTCTGTTTCTCCATATATTTAGCCTCTCAATGTCCTGTTTTCTTCTGTATTCTTAACAGTATCTGGTTACCTACACCATCAGCTTACAAGTGACTAGCGAGGAGATTGGCTTTGATTTACTGTGTTCTTAAACCCACATCCAAATGTCCATGCTTGAAACTGGACCTGAAACCAAGAGCATCACAATCCTTATGTGGTATTGACTTTCATTTTGTCGATGGGGAAGAAAAAGTAAAGGAGTGTTATTAGAACTAGTTCTTATAATGGGAACAAGCTACTTGTGGGATAAACACTGAGACCTGTCAGTAAGGAATGGTCTCACATCTTCATCACTCAAGAGAAACAATACTACATCTAGAAACCGCAGGCAGCCTGTCAACTTCTGTTGTCAGCTTCTAAATGCTGTCAAAGAACACAGGAAACAGAGGCTGAAACCTTGAGGATAGCTTGCAATCTCTTAAAAGCTTAAAATTATGGATAGGCCACAATCTTAGAGTGGCTCCTAATAAAGCAAAGCAAACTTCAGTTATTTTTGAATGCAAATAATGTAACTAACTGATTTAATGTATATTTCTTCTTAAAAGTTTCTTGATAAAAATATTAAAAAATACTATTAAATTTAATAGTGCCAGAGAGTGCTCCCGGGAATAGAATATAAGTATGCCCTACTGCTTAATTGTAAAAATGGTCCTTTGAAATATTTGTTGCCCAAGTCAAAATTCAGTCTTCCAGGCAATTCTCGAGCAAGGTTTGGGAGTTTACAGAGGCCATGGAGTACTTGCAAAAGGTGGTTTGTAATTGTCCATCCTGTTTTGGAAAACAGGGGAACAAAGATACTGACAGGAGTTAATCCGTACCAGTTGGCCTCCCTTCCAGAGAAATACACTGGAATTTTCTGGTGTCAGTATAGCCACTATACCTGCGAAAAGCATGCTGGTACCTGTCAGGTCACAAAGTATTCATAAGAAAAAAATAAGGTGTCAGCAAATTAAAAGTTTTGTGGTACTGTAGTGATGGAATGGCTAATGAGAGATGAACCTAAAAGTTTGTGTTTATTTGAGAGAGAAAGCCCATATGATGGGATGTCATTTCCCTGCTTTTACCAGGAGTGTGCTACTAAGCTTTTGAGCTGCATCTTCAGGGCATAAAAGAGGCCTGTGATCCTCCCTGGGGTCACCCTGATTTTCCTGCTATGAGTGCCTTCCTCTTGGACAAGAATTTGTGGTAATATTTGACACTCACAGTAGTCAATTTTTGTCTTTTTGACTAAGTCGTAGGAAAGTATTTCTGAATAAGAAGATAACTCAAGGCTGTAATAATGAAAGTGGCTGAAATATGGTATAGACTTCCATTCAAATAGATAGTTAAGGCAACAGAACAGTCTTCCAAAACTGAACGAAGATCATGGAGATCATACTGTCGCCCTGATTTTTTAGAGTGCTATGTTTATAGTTGGTAGCAAAGGTTCTCATGGATTTTGTGTAAACAATCCATGTTTCTATAACCGGCCAAGGACTGTTTTGTACTTTGGATGTTGTTTTTCATTCTTCTTTCTGGGGTGGAGAATGTGATGAACTGTGTTTCTCACCTATGGAATTTGAGAGGTGGCAACCTCCTTGTCCAATCCATAACTGTCTGTAAAAAGGTATAAATATAAGAATAAAGAGAGGCTGGGTCTCTTTTTGCTCTCTGCCCGGCCTTGGTGGCTGACCGCCTGAGTTGCCTATTTGTCTCGTGTCCGACAGAGCGACAATCATACCATTCTAGTTTACTCTTGACAGTCCTTGGCTGTGTTTTCTGCATCTATGCCTGTTTTCTATAGGCTACATTGAACTTCTTTTTCTGTGCTTTTCCTGATGCAGGGTATTTAAGAGACAAAGGAAACAGATAATGGCAGATAGGCTTAAGGATGACATTTCTTCTAGGTCTGTTGGTGAAGAGTGCTAAAAGCTGGAAGAGAGTGAGAGGAAACTTTAATTTGCTATCCAAACTCTAAATCCAGGAGTTCAGAGGCTGTGCCAGATCTCAGCATTCATGGCATATGGTCTACAAAGCTATTCTGGGTTAAGGCTCTGTATTTCTTTCTATGTGCAAATGTGTGAGTACATATTTGTATGTATATGTGTATATATTTACACACATACAAATGTATACATGTATGTTTACGTGTATACATATGTTGTAGACAAACTGGGAAAATATACATGGACCATATACAAAATCAATAACTTTCTCAGAAAATCCTTATAGCTTCCTAAACAGCTTCTGTGCTGTGGAGCACTGCACAAATCAGTGTGTCTCAGGCATCTCTATTGATAGAGAAATAATCTTGCTTGGTAAGACTATGGAAGGGACATTGTGACCTAGAGATTTGAATAAAAAATGTCTGATTTTCATTCTGTAGATTTTCTTTCTCTCTACAACTTTGGATGATCCATATTTTAAAAAAAAAAAAAAGCTCTTTCGACTGATGTAAATTACCCAAGCAGAACTTAAACAAGCTTTACAACCCACTAGGGGAAAAAAATAATTAAAGAAGAGTAAAATTTTTCAATTTTTTTTTTTATTATCTATTAAATTATGTGGCTTTTTCATTATTATATTATGTCCAGGAAGTGTCCCTAATATTTTTGTTTGTTTGTTTTAGTTTTTGTTTTCGTTTAGTTAAAACACTTATAAAACTCTCTTTTCAAATCATCCACATTCCCCTCTGGAGTAACAGTCAGGGACTCATGGCTCAAAATCAAGAACAAAGTGCAGACAAATGAGTGATACTAGGGCTTAAACCAAAGTCTTCATGAACAGATTGTCTAACAGACTGGAGTAATAATCTTCAGAGTCACCACGCTGGCTTGCAGATTGCTGTTCTAAGTGGCTTTGATTATTATGGTGATTTGGCAGCAGTTCTTAAATTGGAATTTGGGATTCAACACCCAGATATACCACCTGAACTTAATTTAATTCTCCAGGATGGAGAGTACACAAGCAACAGAAGAAATTCCTCTGGTTAAAGTTGAAGTTAAAACAACAAGATGACTAGTTTAGCATCAGAATTTGTTTCACAGAAAAAAAAAATTACACACTTAATCAACTCCCCAAGAACAAACAACAAATCAGTTTGTTAATTTGCGTGCTATATTTATGTCTTATTAAACTAAATTGATTGGCATTTATGAATCAAAGGGTGTTAATTTCTACAAAAACTCAGTATTAAAGTATTGAGAAATAGGAGACATGCAAGCACTACGTGGTAAACAGAGAAACAGACCAGAGGACATACAGCATCATAAAAAAAAAGAAAGAAAAAGACATTATTAAATGTCTCTGGTGCTTCAGGTTCTCATCTTTGCAAGAACGACATAGTTAATATCAGAATTTTCCCAGTACATGAAAGTAGTCCAGTAAGATGAATAATGTTTATGTTGTTACTGTCTTTTAAAAATGCATATGGAGGCTTATGGGTCATGCAGGCAGCAGGAAGGTCAGGAGGACATGAAAACATCCATTTGAGTGCAAAGTGATTTTACACTGAAACAAAACAGAAAGATGTTGATCTGATTGGTCCCCACTTCATTTTTCATAGGAAAATATTATGGACATAATACCTCTGGCACAATCAATCAAAGCAGACCATAACCTGATTTGCAGATACATGGAAATAGTTCACCATGTAATTGCTAAAAGGAAAGGTATTAAAGGTGTAGTTCACTGGCACTATAATAATGGCTAAAGAAAACCCCAGAAAATGGTAGACAATAATAAAGGCATGCATTGATGTTTTGTGACTTTTAAAAATAATCTGGTCTTGTAGTTGGAGATTTGAAGGGCAACAGATAACTTTTTTTTTTTCCTTCTGTAACTGTGAAATGAAGGAAAAGGATTTGTTAATGAAAGCAGGTGGCCTACACATCCTAGTTATTATGCAAAATCCCTTATACAGGGAGCAGTAATCATCCTGTAAATTGAATATCACAAAAATAGAAAAGTTACCCCTGGAATCAGACAAAAATATCCTCTATTACCAAGTACCTTTGGTGGGAAGTAGCTACTTAACTGCACACTTCCGATATGAATATCAAACTAAAACCATGATGACACATCAGATTGATTGGCAATTAAGCACAAAGACCTTGCTATTGTATGTAAATGCTATTAGTTTGAGCTGCATGGAAGTGCCTACTGGCTAAATGTGACGTATGGTCAGCTTGGTATTAAGTGGCTTTGCTTAACAATTCATTAGCTCTGAACCAGGTAAGAGTGTGGCTTTATTGTGGATATGAGCATAAGTGTATGTGTTTGTTCTTAATCAAAATGTTAGTGTGATAATGAAGAAAAAAGCAAATTCATAGTACTAAAATTTCTAAGTGAGTTCTTCATCAGGATGCTATCTTTAAATATGCACCCTGTATCTCAGCATAAAGGAACCATGGATCTGGCAATGTTATTACAAATTATAAGAAGATTCAGAAGATTTGTATGTACTGGCAGTGATGAATAGACATAACCCATCATTTCAGAAAATTAAGCAATGTGCAATCAGCTGCTCTGAAAAAAACCCCACAACTTCTCTGAAAACAAGAAGTTTGCATTTTTTCCTAACACTTCCAAAATAAATGAAAAGTGGATGTGAACAAGAAAAGTAACACATTTTGGGATCTGTATTAACTTTTATGAATGCAAGCAAATATCACAGGGTTAGTCTAAGGTGTGTAAAACTTTCAAATAAATTGTGAAATTTTTCAAATACATGGCAAAACGCATCTTCAGGTAAAAGAAAAAGTTAGATTAAATATAAGGGCAGAATATCCTTTGTTATACACAGTACAAAAGGAATAGTAATTCCACTGCAGGTAGTGGAACTGTGTCAAGAAAAAACAGTACAAATAGGATCAGTATCAAGCCTATAGCACCTAAAAGCATAAACCAGCCTATAAGCTTGTCTAACATATGACAGGGCTAGAGGCAATTTGGAGTCTGCCAGCACTGCTCCCCCTGGAATATGCAAAACAGCTAGGTGTTACTGCTCAAAGAACATTTCCACAGCTTAGCATATGGTTTAAACTTTCCAAAGAGAACATGCAGCATAACATATTGCTTTTTTTGTTTTAACTTTCATTGTTTAGCATGTGCTCATTGATACGAACATGTCTCTAACTAACACAACCACCTAAATCCTAACTTTGTGGTCAGTGGGTTACCTTCTGTTTATGTCAGTGGCAACAGGATTGGACCTTGCAGTGCTTTATGCAAGCAGCTTTGTAAGAACTAGCCAAGGCATCATCAAGGCTAAGAGCATGTTTGATTCTGGAGGCTTTTTCCTGAAAAAAACATAGCTAATCCTTTGCAGGGAAAATATGTTGAGTGTATTTTTGTCAATGTTGTGAATGTAAAACCCTGTCCTTTCTTCTTTGGTCTAACCTAAATAACAGACTATTTTATGAGAAGTTGCTTGAACATTTTTAGATTGCAATTTTATTTCAGTTGATTATGTTTTATCTGTTTCTCTTACACCCTTTTCTCTCAATTAGATTATTAAGAGTTTTATTTATATACACCCTTTCTAAAAATGTTTTAATTAGGGATTTTTCAAATAAATTTCAAAATTTAAAAAAACCCAACAACAAACCCCAAAAAACTTCTCATAAAGTTATAATTTGGAATAACTTATTTTTAAAGAAACTGTTTTCCTTTAAATATATATTTATTGTCTATAAAGGGTCACATACATATTTCAAGGAGCAGAAGAATATCCTCAAACTCAATCCTTAGTCATGACAATCTTCATGACTATTTTTACAGATAAGGTGAAAGATATTTTCTGAATTGAAAGCATCCTTCATGCTAGCTCACATAGTTAAAACTGTCTATATTTTGAACTGTCAATATTAGAGAAAGAAACAGAATGTCAAGGTAAGGAGTCTTTTGTCATGCTGCTGAAAGTGTTGTTTATTAAAAAAAGCTAAAAAAAAATTTATTAAAAAAAAGTTTATTAAAAAAGCTAAAAAAAGCTAAACAAAGAATTTCTGTAAATTAGAGTGATTAATATATTTATTTCTGTGTATTTTCATTTTCTTCCAAATTACGGCAAAACAGCATTTCCTGGGATAGCATCTCCACTGCTAAAACATCTTATGTACATCCTTTTAATTACACTTATCAAAGACTGCCCTAATAGCTCACCATGAACTCCTTGCACAGTTGATGACTGAGAGTATTCTGAGTGGCAGATGGTATTCACCATGACTTTTTTGCTTCCTTTTTTTTTTTTTAATAGATCAGAACTACAGAAAATAAATTCTAGTGGGAAAAGTCTAGAAAAAGAAAATCCTGCTTGTTTTGAATCTGCACTGAATCAGCTTAAGGGCCAACACTGCATTCATATTAACAGGAGACATGAAGAAGCAGAACTTGGACCTAAAAATACTTCCTTTAACAATAGCACTGAATATTCTCCTAAAATTACTTTATTTTAAATCATTAGAATTTCCGTTTCTGAATGTCTTACTCAACAATTAATTCCCTCAGTTATTAGAAACTGCACTGGGAGGGAAAAAATGTTTCTCAACTATCCTTGGAGTTACTCAGAGCATCACCTAACTTTTTTGGCTACCTTTTTCTGATAGGCATGCTTCATCATACTAATCTTCCCTTAAAAATCTCTCCACAAGACATGATTTTTAACTAGTTTTGAAACCCATTTTTCAAGGCAATCAGAACGACAATGAAAGCATAAGCCTACACAGCTTCCCTTAAATAGTGTCCCCATGATCTAAAGGTAAGAAACAGGAAACTCTATTTAAAAAGATATTTTAAAAACTAGAAGATCAATATTAGCTGTGCTCTAGCTAAAGAATAAAAAATGGAACAAATCTTGTAACTAAGCCCAGCTTTGTCCTTTTTAAGCTGTGGGAAATTAGTGTTTACCAATGACACAATCTATACTGCATGACAATCTGTTGTCCCTGTGTAGTGTAAATGTTACACTGCCAAGAAGATGCCTGCAGAAAACAATCAAAAATACTTTACAGCAAAAAATAATGTAGAAGACCTCAAAGGAGCTTTTCCCAAAAACACTTGTAATATTTACATCAGTAATTAATTAATTAATTAATTAATTTCAGCATTGACAATGGACATCTCTGTCTCAGAATACTGCTTCTGTTTGCTAAGATAATTTCTAGACCTGTATAGTATTCTTGCCTAGTTGTTTGGTTTATTTTGTTTTGTTTTGCAAGAAAAGAGTATATGTTATGCAAAATAAATTATTTAAATGAAGCAATATTTGTAAGCTAAAGAGAAAACTTGAAACTTCACTTTCCACTCTAGCATGAGCACCATCACTGTTGTATCCCAATTACTGTCTTGAGACAGCAGTCAAAACTGCCTGCAGGTCTTCAAGCTCAGTTATGAGTGTAACTCAATCTATGGTGTTTCAAGATTGGTGAATTTCACCTTGAGACATTGCTTGACATTATGCACTCTGGGATTTTCTACTCATACAGATGGTTGTGGTTATCATAATGAAAGCCACTGAGAAATATCTTTAAAATGTTTTTATCACTTCTGCCAGGGAAGAAATTACAGCAGTGGTACAGGATGATAAACCTGAAAGATGGAGAAAGACCTGTCTTTTCTCATAAAAATACATTTTTTAAAAGAATGTAAAACTAGGATGCAACAACAGAAAATGTTTCTGAGTTCAGTGGAGAAGACTGAGATATAATCATTGCAATTAAGTAAGAGTAATGTTCGACACAGGCATTCATTCAAATATGTTACAACATTATTTTAATCTAAAAGAGAAGTGATTTGTATCCAAAAAGTCCCTAAGATTTTAGGGAATCATTCTAAGAATCTTAATCTGCATTTTGATGACTTTTGTAAGTACAACAGTAGGCCCTCTTGAGTGTAAATATGTGCATAATAGTCCAGCAATAAAAATACTGAATTCCAAGATATAATTAAGGAAAATTTTAAGTACTAAAAGCTGTTTGCAGTTTACTGACATATAATAATGACAGATATCCCAATAAAAATAGGGCAATAGAAAAAAAATAATAATAGTTTAGTAGTTTATGTAAAAAAGCAAACTTTTTTTTCTTTTACTTTAAAGGTCTTCCTGTCAAATGATTTTCCATCTACATAAGCTTTGTGGACAGAATGCTGCAAAGCTTGTTTAATCTTCTAAAACAAAACTGTAGTTCACCATTATCTTTGGCTAGTAACTTTCATGTCTACAATAGGTTCTTTACTCTAGCATACACCTTAGCTTTTAATTTACAAAGCTCTTATTGCAATTACAGGTCTCAGAAAAGAATGGAATTAAAAGGAGAAACCCTGGACTGAGAAGAAATATAAACAGAAAAGAAAATCATAAGATTTTAAAATTTCACATTTTTCGATTACATTTTGGAAAAGAAAATGCAGGGATAAAAATTATGTTTTCCTGTCTTTTCATAACTTCATGAAGAACACATAAATCTGATGCAAAAGGAAGAGCAATAAAACCAAATGAAAGTTATCAAATGTTACCATACTGCACTGCACTGAAATGTCATAAACCCTTTTATAAAGACAAATTTCCCCTCAAGTGCAGTAATACAGTCAGAGTGGAAAACAAAGCGTTCTTTGGTTTATATACTTCTTACCCTCAGAGGAAAAATACCAAAAGGAGTTCTGATGTTGTTCATAAAAGATAAAAATCTTCCAGAGGGGAAATTTCCTCTTTAGTGCTGGGGCAAGGTAGAATTGGAAAGCAATACGAGGAGTAATGGACAGAAGAAAATGAAATCAGATTTTAGAAAAGAATACTTTGATGTGAGGGTTTGGGGTTTTTTTCCAGTTATAATGTTATCATTTATTTCCCAAGCCCTGACTTTTGCAGGATCCTCTTCTCTCTAGGGCAAGTGAAGTTTTTTTGTGGTTTTGTTCCTGCGCTGATTCTGCAAGCTGGTATTGATTAGCTTACTAATGAAAAAGGCCTCAGGTGTAATCTGTGGAGGTTTATTTTGTTCTCTTTATCTCTTGTGTAATGGTTATGACCCTGGAGTCATTCCAAATTCTGATACTTCTTTTGAAGATCCTATCAATCACGTAATTAAAGTGTGTTGCAACCACCTTAGTTAGTCTGTTAGACTGAAAGCTGTGATCTCTGAGCTTTTGCTGAAAATCAGTGCCATACTGTTTCCACCCTGATTTGACTTGTGAATACTTTTTCTGGCTACTTTTTCTTGAGAACATTTAGTTATTGCTTATAGCAATCAGCAGCTATTACAAATCAACTAACTGCATTACATATTGTATTGCATTATGGTATTCATACTCAGAAAGTTACCATAGTTCCCATGATCCACATCAAAACACAAATTTGTTTCAAGATGATCTTAAAACTGCCATACTAATAATAAATATCCCAACAATTTTGATAAGTGAAGCTCATGACAAGTAACAAAGAGAAATACTGAGAACAGTGATGTTTTATTAGCTTTTAAGGACATATTCAGACAAGTAAGATGTTTCATTGTCTTACGTGACCAACAGTGGCATTGTAGGCCGAGACACTCAAACAGCAATGTGACAAAGGACCAATTGGAGAAGTATGTCCTTCCAAAGAGGCAAAAAAAAAAAAAATTAGGGCGACATGTTAAGGGGTCTCAATAAACACTAGATGCCCTCCCACAGACAACTACATCAAATTGTTTTCCTTTGACATAGTTTTCCATAGTAATAGCTGTTTTAGTAGACATTTCTAAAGTAAAAAGTGTTATGGTACCTACTACTCTCATGCTGACCCAAGCATCAAAATGCCAAGCATTACAGCCCTCCTGGCAGACATTTTATTCAGAAAAAAAAATAAAGGCACACTTTTTTTACTGTTAATTTTGCCCTCTAGGCAATGTAACTGTCATTTTTGATCGGCCAAAAATTTCTATAAAGTTTACTCAAAACACTAAGTTGACAAAATCATAAAACAACTAGAATTTCATGATGGTATTGAGGGAAACAAAATGGAAAGGGAAAACTCACTTGAATAAGCAGTATTTTTCCTTCTCTCATTTATTATCTTTTTTTAAATCTGTTGTCTCATGTTTTTCTATATGAGCTGATGACTGGAGAACTATTTTTCATAAAGAAAACCTAAAACATACCCAAAACACAGATGTGATCTTGTTAAGATCTTGAAATGTATTCTGTTTGAGCAATAGATAACACATATTGTCAGCATATTACTGCTTGGAGTGTTTGAGTCAATACCTGGATGTCTGGAATCACAAAAGATGCTCTGGGGTAGCAAAGATACTCACTGTCTAACAGATATGAGAAAAGACATGCTTTCTGGGATGAAGATAGAGATGAGTTGCAATATTCTTTGTCATCTCAAAACCCAAACAAAGCACCAGGATGTAGGCAACTGAATTACATTCCTAATCCCCTGGGTAAAATTTAAATTTTCTTGAAGTTGAATGTTCAACATAAGTTTATGCACTGTTAATTATCTTGCCAGTTCTCCATCTATTTTCAGGCCTAAATCTGTGTGTTTCTGTGGGAACCATGTATTTGAGTTCCTACTCTAGCCACTGGAGTAGTTGGCCAAGACAGTTAATGAAAGTGAAAAAGCATGTCAGCTCAGCACCTCAGGTCAAGATTTGGCCTGAACACAGGTATTTACTACCATTTGAAATGTCTTAGAATATCCAAGAACTCAACCATTGATGAACAAATATGAAAGAATCTAAAGAAAGGAAACTTTATAAAATAGATTTATGGTCCCAGAGATGTTCTAGCTATCTTACTGCCTGTATTGAGTGCATTAGAATATTTTTGGGATTGTGCTTTATCTTCAACTATAAACTATTCTCATCATCCCTTTGAACTATAACAATTTAGCAAATATAGAGAAGTTAGTCTGATGAACTATTTAATCTATATTTTAAAATGTAAGATATATGGAATTTATTATGTCAATATGGTTTAAATACATATTATAAATATAAAATTTAAAATAATTTATATTTTTAGAGACTTCAATTTAAGCAATTTAACTGCCAATGCAATATGCCATCAGGCACTGTTCTGAGATAAAGATAGGACTGGAATGTTGAAGTATAACATATTTGTGACTCAGTCTGCAGCTATCTAACAACAGCTGAAAGATAATGTTTAAACTATTACATTCAAAAGACTATGAATATTATTTTGCATTTCTTAACTCTTACTCAGTATCACAGAGGACAATGCTGAGATTCTAAATCTATGTCAAAAGTGCTGAAAGAAAGTTCCACATTCTTTTTATCCAAACACTGGGCAGAGTACACTACGTATGTAGTCCAAACTAAAAAAGATGACTTTGTTTTTTTTCTGATTATTTTGGATGCTTTTTAAAGTTTAATTTGGTCTATCTTATCCTAGTTACCTAGGGTTTCCTTGGAGACACACATCACAAAAAATGACAAACTGGGAGAAACCAGAAGGGTTAGAACATACACATTCTAAGACTCACGTTCCACACACAAACCAAAATCTTGTTTCTTAGAAGAATGTTATGAAAGACAAAAAAATAAAGAAGGAAGAATGGCAGCATGATTCTAATATGGCACATTGATTTAAAATCTTTTAAAATACACTCTGGATAATTTGTTAGACAACCCTCAAGAGAAGCTTCCATCATTTGCCATCACATACAAGTTTTTTAGGAACAAGAGTGAATATAATTTTTTTAGTCACATTGTGATTATAGCAGTGGCATAGATAAACGATGTCCTTGGCAGACAACAGAGCTCCTTTTTTTCTTGACAATTTATCATATTACAACCCCCTCTGGAAATGACAAGTTATTGTTTTTTGGTTCCCTAAACTTAATAGTGGTTGTTGCAAACATTAACTTTTTTAATAAACAGTTGCTTTATACTATTGATTGCTATTTTTCAACAAACATTTATTATACCTGTACCACTGGTTTTCCACTAAACAGCTGCATGCTGCCCATTCATTTTACTTTAGTATGTAGAAACAGCATATAGTATATGGTATATAGAATTCATTAAGCTCATAGTCTGCACCCAAGAAAAGGACCCCACTCTTCAGACAATTTTTTTACAGACAAATGAGACCTCAAACTATCATATTAAATGAATAAAAATTAGACAATGGTTAAAATAATTATGAGTCAAAACAATTCTCAGAATCAAGGCAGTCTTCATGCAGAAAATTCAAGAACATCTGTTTGCTTCTCGTGTACCCAGAAGATTTTAATATATACTGGGATTAAATAGATTATAATTTTGGATGAAATGTGAAGGAAGATAGAACAGCTATTAGCAAATACATCATAGATTTAACATCTTGACAATAAGTACAATATTCAGGGGACTTACATAAAAGTTCATTTTTTTTACTTAGCTAAAGCACAACATAACATTTTTATGCATAAAACGCTATATTAAATTTACTGAACTATTTTATATTTTATACTTTTTCTGAGAAATTTTTCACATCATTGTTATAGCAGATGGGGTATATTTGACATTAAATCTTTATAGCCACAAATAAAATTAATTTAAATAATATATAGCAAAATACTTCCTCTTTCAACTGAAGTGATTTCTCTTTAACTATGAAGAAAATGTGATTTTACACACTTTTTACCTTGACAAATGGCCTCAACCACTTATCTGTTCAATCAACCATCATTCAACTTAGACCTTTCATTTATTGTAGCACAAATAATGTTTGAGAATTGCTCTATTCACATTTGTTGTCTCATGGTCATGCGCGTTTCATAAACAACTTCCAAACCTTAGGAACTTTCTGAATAATTTATATTTCTCTTTTCCCTGAAGAAATTTCTATAACAAGAAACATATTGTCTCCTTTAGTGTTTTTAGATCATCTCCATTTGCTGGGGGGTAGTTTATGGGCAAGTGGTTCATGACAGCTCTTAAGCTACTAGGAAAAGAGAATATTCTTTCTCTTTTTATTTCTGCTTACAACCTCTCTCTCTCCAACTGAAAAAAAAATAAAAATGAAAGCATGTAAGCAAACAAATAAGCAAAGAAGTCCAAAAGATGTCATAATATTTTATGGGTGATTTGTAACAATCTTTTACTTAGACAAATTTAGGGCCCTCGTGATGGTTTAGCACAGTCTCTTGAGACTAAAAAATGTAGGGGATTTTTCTATTTCCAGACTTTCAATATATTTTTTTTGCAGTAAGAGATAAAGCAATATGAAATTATAATGTAGATCTTCAATGCCCAGGGCTAAAATCTCTTGAAAAGTCCTTTCTGTCATGCATTATTTCATTAAAATAACTTTTATGTATTTGGGGGTAAAATTCTCCTCTAGCTAAGGTCCCAAAAAATAAGCTTTTCTATTATTCATTTTCTCCTGAAGGTCTTCTAGTAAATGTAACAACATCAAATACAGATGTAAGTATCTGAAGAGGGATCCATTTCTCTCTCCATGAGTAATGGTTTGTTGTGCATAGGAAAGTTTATAGGACATGGCCCTTAGTAGATTATACACTGTGCTGGAATAGAAATTATCATAAGCTTTAACTGTTTTGCCTTAGTGCCTATAATAATTTATCAATTTATTGCTTTTTTCTCTGTAGCACCTAACTTTCATGAGTAATTTGTATTCTAACTATTCTTGTAATCTTTACTGTATTTACCATACAGTTATTCAGAAATGTCTATTGGCCTGATGGTAATTTGATGTGATGTATTTTAGGGCTGAGTTGTATTTGCTGATTGAAAAATGCAGTTGTCTGAAAATATCACATCAAAATACTTATAGGTTTATTAGATTTTTTCTATTTTCTTTTTTTTCCCTCTTTTTTTTTCCTCCTTTTTTTTTTTTTGAGGAATGTTGAACTTTGTTTTCTCTGTCAATGGATTCAATAACTGATTGGTTAAGATAATGGGCAAGATAACTTTCATAGGTAAAATTATGCACCAGCTTACTTTTGAAGCCTCCTAAAGATAGGGAAAGAACCTCACATGTGTGATTGAGCATAGTACTCATAATAATTTCAATTGCTTCTAAATTTAATGCTTCCTTTGTAAGTCACATTTTTTAAAACTTCAACTTTAACAACATGTATTTCTTTACACGGAGATGAACAGGAAGGATGAGGCAGTGAGGAATTCAAGGCTAAGGACTAGTACCTTATTGACAGTGAGTTGTACAGTGGCTCATAAGACAATTGGGGTTTGACTGTGAAGGAAAAGCCATGTCATGGCAGGAAAAATCTGAAGGCTTGTCAGGAAAAAGTTGTTATTATTTCATGGAATTATGCAAACACTTTAATAAATCAGAGCTAGTACCCGTGCAAGATGGGATATTTTGAGAAGTCAAGCTAGAGGTCAAAGATCAAATCTGCCATTACAAACCTGTTGAGAGACTTGAAAACTTGAAAGGCCTTGCAGGAAACTCCTCAATAAGTGCAAGCAGAAAGCTAAGACATACACAATTGACAATAAGAAAAAGTGAATCGGGATAATAGGGGCCTTAACTAAATTTAGGGAGGAAGCTAAGTAGTCCAAAACTAGCAGATTATAGTCTGAGTAGTCCCAGTTGATGGAGAAAAAATAAGGAAAGATCAACTCTTAGAGAAAACACAGTTTTTGTGTTGATGGTAGAGCCAACTTGGGCTGGGAATTCAAAGGTGGTGTAATAGTCTTTCCTTTCTGCATTTCACAGATTCTGTAACAATAAGAAAACAGCCATGTAGTATATAGATTTGAAAAACCCTACCCAACACAAAAATGACAACCAAACCATACTGTTTTCATTCTGGCATAAATTGCCTATTTTTGTAGACCTATTTTGGATGCTGCATGCTATTCCTATAATTCAGTCCTGTGGTGTTTGAATGACAGAATTATGGAAAATTAAGATTAAAAGACATGATCTGATTTATTTCAACATCCTTCTCAAAGCAAAAATAGATTCCAAGTTAGATCAAGGTATCTGTGAACTTTTCCAAATGAACTTTTCAAATTTCCAAGAATGATCAATGTATCTGAATATGATATTCTTCCTTTCACTGTGATTTTTTTTTCCCCCAATATGCAATAAGGAAATTCTTTTGTCACAATATGTTGCTTCCATTATGAAAATCTGAATTAAGTCAGCCTCTAATCTCTCTGTAATCATTTTTTTAGGTAGGGGAAGGCTGAAGTAATAATTTTTCCGAGCTTTCTGTTCTCAGAGTTAAACAAACCAAATTTCTTCAGCCTTTCCTTGTACGTTATTTGGTCTGGAGCCTTCACTGCATTAATGGTTTACTTTTAGGCTTTCTCAGGTTTGTCAATCTCTACATTACATAGGGGAGCTGAAACTTGGAGGTAGTGCTACAAATGCAACTTCACCAGGGATGAGGAGAGGTGACTCATCAGTTCTCTCAAAACCTGTTTGTGCTAAATTTAAAATTGTCATTCACTGGACCCTCCGTTCCTTTCTGCAAAAGTCTGTTACCAACTTGCACTGGTGTCAGGGGATGCTCTGCCTGAGCAGCAAGATTTCACATTTGTCTTTGCTGAAACTCCTGATGTTTCTGTTAACCCAATCCTCCATCTTTTGGAGGTACCCCTGAATGGTAGCCCTGATATCCAGCACACCAGCCATTCCCCCTAGCTTGGCTTTGTTCACAGATGTAATGATATATTTTGTCCCATATTCCAAACTGTTGATGAAGAGATTAAACTGTGTTAGTTCCAGTAGTTACACAAGCATGACATTCATGCTTAACTACCAGTTAAGACTTCAAAACCATGATCTCTGACCTTTGAATGAAGAGTCAAAGAGCAGTTCTGTGAGCTTTTTCATTTGCCTTGTAGTCCACCCATCCAATCCCTATTTCTTCAGTTTTACTAGGTTACTGTGTCAAAGACTTACTAAAGTCAAGGTAAATGATATACATTACTCCGTTTAGGGAGTCATTTTATCACAGAAAGAAAAAAGGTTTGTCTAGAAGGATTTACCATTCCTCATTATGCCTCATTTTTCCTTTGCACCTTCTCTAAGAATTTACCTCTTAATTTCCCTATGACTGGCATAAATCTGAATTGTCTGTTAGATCAGATGGCTTAAAATGTGAAAAGAATTTTCTTATCAGATAAATTTGCAGACTGTACTCCTAACATAGGTGGAATTATCAAGCTGTGCAAGACGGACATCAGAGAAAAACAGGAANTGCTTGCTGGAAAGCTAACACCATAGGAACTGCATTTCCTATGGAGAATCAGCATAATAAAGCAAGAGAAAGCTTCTCTCACTTACATGCATTGGGAGGGGACCTGTTCCAGAGGTGGTTTCTTTAACTACAAATGTACCCTTTAACTAAAACGTTACCCTTTGTTTGGTCAGTAGAAAGAAATGAAGAAATGGGGGAAGGGGGGGGAGGGGGGAAGAGTGTTCTAAAGAGGTCTTGTTCTGATTCCTAATTATCATTGTTATTACTTAAGTCTGTTAATAAATTTCTTTTTATATTCTTTAAAGTATAAACCTGCCTTGCCTACTATTAATCCTGACTTCACAACAAAAATCAAATGATTTTAGTGGATGTGCTGGCATTTAGCCAAAAAACTGCTACAATTAATATTTCTACCTAATTTTCAATACCCCAAACCTCTAAACCCACAACAGAAATTTAAGGCAATAACTTTATACTGGCATAAATGGTGACACAATGCTAACATTCTCTTAGCATGAGAGAAAATGACAGTCTTCATAACCAGCTGCCTTAAGTAGCCCTCCTCAAAACAACCTGGGGCACACCTTTGACACTACAATTAGGGTATTAACAGAATCATAAGTCAACAAGAAATAGTTTGCACTCCATCTGAAGAATCTCATATTGTATTTGACTTTTGCACAGGCCTTTACATTGACATCAAGAGGAACCCTGGCAGCAGGTACTCAGTTTGGTTGCACAATAGATATTCAGGTACAATTCCACTTTTTCTTTACATTTTTTTTTTTATTATTATTATTTTTTTAGCATCTGACTCCTCTCTCTCCTCTCCTCCCATAGGAACCTGACCTGTCCTTCTTTGAGGACAAGAACAACAGGGATCAGTATGTAAAAGTATGCCTGAATAGCTGCAGAACAGAAAAGCACATCTTTGCTTTTGCAACTGTGATAATCTCCCAAAAGGGCTGGAAACACAACTGGAAGCTGTGTTTCAGAAGCTTACTATTAATAAATGTGAGCTGGTATTATGCGTTTTTTTCTGATTGAAAAGTGTGTCTTTATGTTTTTTGTGAAGGTGGTGTAAGATTTTTACAGTAATAGCTCGCACAATGATTTTTTAGAGTCTATTGGTAAAAAAGCACTGACACTCAATTTGCCTGCATGCCTCAGAAAGCAAACAGTTGCATAGATTGATATAGCCCATATCTGTTCAGGTCACCTGTTCTTTAAGAAGTTCTCTCAACATGCCATGCATTTAAAGATCCCTATTCATGCAGTACTTTGTATTTTGGAAGTAATCATTATGGTGGGTGGCAATACAGTTCTAAAAGATGCAAAAGGCAACCTGCCTATAAAAAAGATAGAAATGTAGGTCAGGACATTTCTTAGAATTCAGCTTTTTTTTTTTTTTTTACAGCTATTAAACAACATTAAAAACAGTTCTGACAACCAGATATGGCTCTTTCTCTTAGGCAGCTTTGCCAATAATTTTTGACATCTCATTTTCAAGTGTCAGTGACCCTTCCTATGACATTAATAATTTGGACTCTATACTTAGGACAATCCATATTTAGAAAAACAGTGCTAACATTTTAATTCCAGCACAATTGTCAGCTCGTTTTGCGTCCCATTGTAAATTCTTCAGGCAGAAGTCCTCTACTTGAGCTGTAGTGTTAAATGTTAACTGGTTGTCTGGTTGAAGATAAAATACTTGCACTTAATTTTCATTACTACTAGAACAGCCAAAAAGCAAAAAGATAAACTTTTGATAGCCAACCAGTTTTTTTCTTTCTTTTTTTCCTCACAAAGAAGGAATTTCATAAAAGGAGTAATACAGTCCTAATTAGAAGAAATATGTTAAAATGGCTTGAACTAAAGCCATATTCGAGCCACTAACAAAACAATATTAAATCCAAACCTTCACTTTTAAACCAAGTGGTATAGAAAAAGTTAGAAATTTTTTGAAAGGTACATTTGAAACTCCTCTTTGATTGCAAGAACTTAAGGTTTTGTATCAGGAGACAATTTTTTACTAACCCATTGCAAATCTGCTTAAGCACATTCTGTCAAAAATATATATTTCTGAAAAACCCCCAAAAACTAACTTTAGTGTGGACAAAGTCAACATAAATGCCTGCTAAACTCTCCAAAATTCTGTTTGCATTAAGCATTCCTAAAACTACAGCAAAGGACTGAAATTCTGTTTACTTCTCCAGAAACTGAGGATGGGATTTAACTGACCACTTAGGAGGCTCACTGGGAAGAACTCAGCTTTGCATAAAAGGTCCTGGGATCCAGGTGGACAGTGTGTTGAACAAATACCTGTAGAGTAGCCTTGCATCAAAGAAGGCTGATGACATATTGGACTGTATTGCCAAGAATGAAGTCATCAAGTCCAAGGTAATGATTCTTCCACTCTTTTTGGCAGTTCTAAGGTCACATATGGACTTCTGTGTCTCATTTTGGGATCTCTACGGAACAACGACTTTGGAAGGGGGATGCTGGTGTGACGAGAGGGTGAGAAAATTCAAAGTTTGTCCATCTTTGAAAGAATAAGGCTTTCTGCCTGTATCTGATTGGAAGATACAAAGATGCAGCCAGATTCCCCACATATGCACAATGAAGGTGATGGAAACAAATTGGAAGGTGGGAAGGTCTGAATCAGTCTAAGGACAAAATAGAAGGTGGTTGAACACTGGAAAAAGTTACTCTAAGAGATTGTGGAGTGTCCATTCTTGAAGACATTCAAAAGTTGATTGAAAGAGTTCTTGAACAATTTAATATAATAGATCATAGACTTTCATTTCAGAAGAAGGGATGACTATGTGTCCTCTGGAAATTCCCTTCAACATTTATATTTCTGTGATTCGCTTGCTAACTTGATGGGGGAGTATAGCAGCCACTTTTCAGAGAATCATAGAACTTTAAAGCAACCCAGGTTGGAAGGGACCTCAGGAGCTCATCTGGTTCAACCTTTTGTGTGAAATGCAGTCTAGATGAGATTACCTAGCCCCCTGTGCAACTGCATGCTGAAACTCTCCAGCAATGAGAATGCTACAATGCCCCGGGGAAGTGACTCTGGTGATTGATTGTTCTCAGAGTAAAAAATTCCTTTCTTATAGCAAAATGAAATCTGTCCCAGTGCAACTTGTAGCTGCTGTCTCTTTTCTCCTCCATGTGGCTTCTTATGAAGAGAGAGAATGATCTTTCTCTTTGTAGTTGCCCTTAAGTATTTGATTAGGTCCTCCCCTGAGCCTTTGCTCCTCCAGGGAGAAGAGACCCAGCTCTTTCAGGTTTTTCTCACAAGGCAGGTTCTCCAGACCTCTAATTACTCATACAGTCCCATTTTCAAACATCATAGAAGTAATTTCATATGTCACATCAAAGGTGATGTGGTATTTGGACTCCAAAATGGAAAAGCATTCATTCTTGAGAAGGTCTGAAGTATATGGCTGTTGCTCTGCTTCTAAGTACCTGCTTGATCCAGTGAAGTCCTTATCATCCAAAAAGGGATGTCTATTTTGATATAATCAGAGAAAAGGTTATTTATCTTCTCCCCTGTGAGCTTACTCGGGGTTTAATGAACTGAGTGCTTGCTTTTCAGTAAAGGCACTGTCTAAACCATGTTACCAAAGGAGATGGTCTGAATATACTTTGTCTTCTATGTCTACAGGAATAAAATATTCTTTAGTGCCAGCAAATGACCTCTGATTGTAGTGGTTCATTTTGATTTATGGTATCTGTATGGCTCATCTTTGTTTTGCTATGTAGGATTTTAAACATATCTTGTCCCGTACAATTCATGAGAGAATATCCTGGGTTTTCTCTTCCAGTACACACTGTGATCAGTTTAACTCTTCTATTCTCTTTGTTTGGCGTTAGAGAGAGCATGGGAAACCATGCTTAGAAAAATCTCATCAACCACTCAGCTACTATTTGCAATTGAGTTTCTTTGTCTTACAGTGACAATGAAGGAAAATAATTTTTCAAAGGTATTTGTGCAATAAGAATACATGCATTGACAATTTAAGCATGAAATAGCATTGAGTCATTGACAGTGATAGGGACAAGACAGAAATCTTTTGCATAGCATTAAGTTTTAAAGACAATTATACCAAGAAAAGGAGAAAAGGAGAAAAGATAATTTTCCCAACTGCCTGAAAGATTATTTATAAATCCTGGCCCAACACGTAGAGGAAGAGAAGTCTATTAAGTTAGCAATATTCCAATTATATTTGTTACTGGGCATAAATAATTTGTATTAATTTTGCATAAGAAAAGCCCCACAAGGATCAAAATTAGGCCAGGTTAAATAAAAAATCTATTTACTCTGCATTTTCACCAAATTTAATGCACGTATACTAATTTGCCTGTTTTGTTACAACATTCATGAAGCATGGAAGCTAGTTATTTCTTCTACATGTCTTTTTATTACAATAAGATTTTCAAAAGTGACTGGTGGTTATACACCTATAAAATGCAACATTTCAAAAAAAGATCTATTCATTCTTGTGTCTGCGTTGCCCTTGCTAGATTTTAAGTCATGTTAAAATGTTGTAGCCTGATTGTCAGATACAAACTCAACATCATTAGTGAAATTTTAAGTTCTATTTTTCTTTGATGTGTAGAGATTTCAAAATATTAATTCACTAAACAGATTATTAATATATTTTAATTATGCTTACATAATATAAAGCACAGTACCCCTTTGACTTGCTTCTGGTCTGAAATATAAATTCTTTTACATCAGGACTTTTTTTACCTATTATATGGGTTGATTTTGTTGTCTATTATATGGGTTTGTTGTTCCACCTGCCATAAAACCTTTTAATTTTTCTGGTGACTAAATATCTCCATTCTTAAAAGCAAGGGCTTTATGTCTAATTTATTAATCTTTATCTTCCAGAACTTGGACTGCATCAAATCTTTATCTATTATACAGATAAACTCACAGCCCATCTCTGCTTTTGACAGTGATTTAAACATTGCAATCACCCTACTTGCAACTTCTTTCTCCATACTTGCAGTTCTCTTCAAATCTCTCATCTTGAATGGTAGAAACTAACTTTGTCCATCTAAATTCCGTATCCAAGAATGCTGGATATCAAGGTTTGTGTTCATTCCATCAGCCATTGGAATGCAGTAAAAGTTCATCTTTTAATCTTTAGCACTGTGATCAACCTGGTCTTTCTAGAATCTCTGATTCGACATAGACAGAGATCTCACACAGAAAGTGTATCTTAATTCTTTGTCACTTATATTTCATCATTGTAAAATGTTATTATGTCTTCCCAGTCTACTATGCAATCCATGTATTTCCCTACAAGTGACTTTTTACTTACTGTTGACTTTGTCATTGACAATTTGTTATTTTCTTACAAATAACCAATGACATAGTGTAAGGAAAGAGTTGACTATGACATGACACCAATATATGTTTTAAATATTTTAATAATGGTAGCCTATTTGGAATGATCTTCTGAGACTTGTCTGATGCCTATTCTTTAATCCATTTAATTTGTATTACATGAAGTTTTATCTGTCAAATTTATTCATTAAATTCATACTTTTTATCAAATTAAGTGCCTTTCAAAAAAAAAGCAGGTGTACTACATGAGTGATATTATCTAAATTAACTTTAAATATCAAAGCAAACAGAACTTGTTTGATTAACTCACATTGATTAGGTGATATTTGCCTCACTTAATTCTTTACTTAGTCCAATTTCAGTCTTTCCATTATTTAATATCAATAATTTATGGACAGCATCTTTGAACTCCGCATCTCTCTTACTTATATATTCATTTTCATGGTGTAGCAAAAGAACAAAAAAAAGGGAAACACCAAGGGATACTTGGAGTATAACAATGGGAGCTAGGAGTCCCAAGTGTTATTCTTTCTATGGCTGATTCTGTGACTGAGAGGTCATTCAAACAGTCTTTCTTATTTATAAATAACACTTCATATATACTGAAAAGAGTAGGTTTTTGAGCTTTAGTTTTCTTCAATTATGTTTTTATTGAACATGCAAGCAATTTGTCTGTAATCAAACAATATTCACATTGTTACTTGCAGCTGTTATGGTATTCATACCTACAATGAATAGGCTATTAGTGTTCAAAGAGTATTTTCAGAAGGACTGGTGTTCACCATTAATTAGTTGTATACCATGCCAAATGGACAATAAACCAACACAGGAGTATAGGAAAATTAAAAATATTTACTCTCCATGAAAAATGGACTATCATAGGAATGGGAAAGGAAGCAGAAACTGTGAATAAAGACATTTTTGTCCATGAACAGTATTTATTATTGAATGAGTTGACTCAAGTTGACTTCTTTTGTAAAGAAAGCCTAGCAGCTTTCATAAAGTTAGAGAATAAAAAGCTGTCATAAACTTGACTAAATAGAGTGTTTTTAAAATTAAGGCATTTTATAGTTTAATGAATATGTTTTTCTAAATTTTGAACACTTTCATTTGTTATGAAATAAAAAAAAATATGTATTCAACTAAATTATTCATGAGTAAATAATTGCTAAGAGAAAAAATTGAAGAGGTGGGATTAGGAAGAAAAGTAAGATTAGTTTTTACAAGTTAAAAACATTCCATCATTTTATGAAACAATAAAACCCCCTCCAAAATAGATAAATAAAGTATTTGTGTTTGCTAGATCTGCATTTTTTATGAGAAAAGTGTCTTGACATACCAAGAAAGAAAATGCATGTTAGAAAATCCTTGACAGACCCCCAAGTATTTCAAAGTAAATTTTTGTGATGTTGGTAAGGTTTTTTTAATGCAGTAGAAGTAAAACAAACACTGCCTGAAATGGTTAGTAAAAAAAAATAAAAGTTACACGATGCATGGAAAACTACATGATCGGTATTATCAACAGAGGTTGAAAAACATATTGGTGGAGAAATGTTAATGAGTATCAAGGATATGATACATATTATTCTGAAAGACATGGAAAGAAAAACAAAAACAGATTCAATAGATATTTTTTTAAAACTATATACCTTCAAAAATAGATTTAAATGATGGCATCATAATAGTGTAAGTCCTTGAAATGTCCTCCAAAAAGCCCTAGGCTTTTCAAAAGAGATTTGGGAAAATAGTTAAAAAGAAGGAAATGTGATTACTTCTAAATATTAAAATCTTTCATGGTGAACCAGATGCACTAATACTGCCTAAATTTATTTAACTAGAGATGATCAGGAATGCATACATTTGAATGCCTATAATTTCTTGTTTTAAAGAGTAAACATTAGAAATGGCTGAACATTGAAAAGATTTAATTATCTAATGTTTAAATAGATGTTTGAAATAGCATCTTTTGATTCAGCATAATGGCATTATGAGATATTGATATGAGAGCATAACAAAGTATTAATTATATTTTGTGTTGCTTTAGAAGTTCCTCTGACTGGCTTTTTTTTTTTTTTTTTTTTGTGTTTTCTCACTTGTTCTATGTTTCAAAACAAGCACAACATTGTAACAATTGGAATTGAATCTTTTCCTACTTGACCACAGCTCTAAAATTATGAACATTTTACTTGGTAAATGTAACACATAAACCTTTCACTTTCTTTCTTAGGGATTTCATAAATTGTATGTCTTAGGGTAGTGAGGCCCACAAAGTAACCTTCCAAAGCAATCAATCAAATATTCAGTTAGCATCAGTTGTCATGTGTGTCTTCTGAATGATGGTACTATGAATTTACACAGATTTGATCAACCATCAGTAAAATTCACTTAGACCTGTTAGTGAATGTCAGTTAGTGTTGGACGTTTTGTGTGAATAACAGGCATTACATGAAAAATATTTTTTTTTAGGGTTTCAACAGTCCAAATGTTATTTCCCTTCTATCTGCAACAACTCTTCAGTAAAATGTTAGTATTCCCTTTTCTCTGTGTCATGCTCTGCTGAGTGGGAACTGTGAGTTCTCCTTGGCCTCTTCCATAAAGAATTTGCCACTACATGTGTTAAACTGTGAGATTTTGCACTCATGCCAAGCATGCCCACAGTCCTTCAATCCTGCAGACTTATAGGTTTGGGTCTGCTATGAGGATTCTAGTTGAGGACTGAAAGGGAGGAGTTTGGGAAAGGAAAGGAACAGTATTGTATTGATGTTCCTTTGCTGCTTTTGATGGTTTTACACTTATTTTATTAAAGAGGTACTATTAGGGTGGAAAAGAACACTAAAATAAAGACACTTGTCCCTACTAGGTTTTAATTCAAAGTGGTGCTGGGATTTGTTGTTGGGTTTTGGTTTTCTCCCTCTCTTGAGGAATATTAGTACAAATTTTTGAACTATATAGCAATTTGGGAAGAGGTTAATATTTATCTAGAGAACCATTTCCTTGATCGGGAAAAAAAAAAAAAAAAAAAAGGGACACATATCCTTTTGAGAATATGTGAATACCTTGTACATGTAACCCCTAGTAAAAGTTACTGGGAAATTCTCTCCTATTGTATACTAAAATCCTGAATAATAATTTCTGCTATAGTCCTACTTCTAATGCAATCATTGTAGATTTCTTAAAAAAAATACTCCTGTACTGTAGCAAATACGCAGCATCATGCCACAAGGATCCAGCCAAATTCTGTTGTTGTCTGTTAAATGCTTTATAATGAAAAGCTTCCTGCTTCCCAATTCTTTTCTGAAAATCAAAATATCAAAGTTTAAATCCACCACAGTTTGACTGAGGTTTTCTTTCTCTTTGTTTCCATTTTGCTGCCATGCCCAAAATACAGAAGTTTGGAACTTTCTTTGACCTGAATGTAAATAACAAAGATCACTGACCTGTAGTCTGCTCTTCTCCCTTTATCAACATTAGTGGAAAGCGGAGGAGGGAAGGGGAAAATGCATGCTGTTAGCTATTATCTTTACAAATGACTTGCTAGCCTTTTATTTGTCTTCTCATGCTTCAAACACTCAGAGGATATTTTCAGAATTTCACTAGATGGAGGTTCAATCCTGAGATGACTTGACAAGCTGCATCTTCCTTAAGAGATTTTGACATGATATTAAGCCATAGTTACAAGCCAATACTTGAATGTGGAGCCCTGGGGAAATCTTTCCAAAGTGGAACACAACATTTACAGCAGGAGGCAGGTGTCTGCACCACTGAAGCAAACAACAATATGATATATTTAGTATCGAAAATGGAAGCAAAACTACTGTCTCTTTACCACTGGGGACAATGGAAGAGGTTGAATGAGAAAAAAAGCATCCTTTTCAGCTCTAGAGAATTTTAATTTACTGACAGAATGAAATATAGTCTCATCACGGCAGGTGCAGCAAGTGCCAGGTGCTGTTCACAATATTGTCTTTGAATTTATGTGTTTTCGAAACATTGAGAGGATGTGAAGCAGCTGGAATGGCCATGTGGAGAGAAAGCAAAGAGCTTTTAATTAGCAATAAGAGGGCTGTTAATTTTTTTAGGAGCCGACTTTGCTTTGCACTCATATCAGAACCTCAGCAGGAACTCTGTGCAGCCCCAAACACACAAAGAAAATCAAGTAAGCCATGTGCTACAGCAGATTTAAAGCACAAGTGAAATAAGGCTCTGGCTGTCAGCTAAAGAAATTCTTGGCAATTTGGATTTTCGAATTGAGAAATGAGATTCACAGATGAGGGACTGCACAAAGATTTTAACATTTCAGCACAATCTCTAACCCAAGTGGTGCATAATGAAACTCTCAGAGATCACAGAAAAAAAAATGTATCAGTTCTACAATGGGATTCCTGCTGAAATCTAATACAGTAGTTGTTTGGACTGAAGTAAATTATGGAAACCAAATACTGAGATAAATCAGAATCTGAGAAATGTTACATGAGACTACATCTGAGATACCAAACTGCTGGCACAAATACCAACTTTCACTTGGATGAAGAATTTAAGGTTTTTGAAGTTTGATACCCAGTACTGCAAAGGTGCAGTCTCTCTGGAAAACATACAGATGACTTGCCATCAGAGAAAACCAGAACTTGCATTGGTGTCAATTCTGTCAAACTCAAAAAGACAATGAAATATTACTTTTTAAAATGCATCATTTATTTTTATGCTGCGTATTAATGTGTGGCAATCATAGCTTTTCATCATTTAAGAGACACCAGTGATCTACTCATCCTTAATTTAGGGATTTTCTCAAATGAGTTACAAAGATTTGAGGTCTGAAGAGATATTTCTCTTCCTACTGAGATAAATGTTAAAATTGTGCAATGTGTTATTGAATGACAGGGAAAATGAGTTATCAATGTCTAAACAGTCTAAAGTCATTGAGGTAAGTTGAGACTTTTCCAGTAAGTATAGTAAGTTTGCTAGTTTTTAAATCCCATTATGCTCAATAGTTTCTATTTAAGATCCAAGGAAATACAGAACCACTTACTGTATATAGGAGATGTCTCCTTAAATTCCTAAATGAGATTTATTTATGTTTACCTCTATGTTGCCTTAAAGATTACTAAGGTGAAGAAAGTTAAACATGTTCATGAATCTTTACAGAGCAGGGAATTATGTATTAAATTCATGCAAATAAGAAGGGTGTAATAGGTCAGCACTACAGTTTTTAATTTAATCTTTCATTATGCAGCATAAATTAGCATGCTTAATTTATGGGGACACAAAAAAAAATAAATGAAGGACAACTGATAATGTATCATACCCCCCAAAACAGCCTTTCAAGATAAAACAAGACTAATAAACTACTTTGTCAAGTCAATGTCCACCTATCTTTACATTCTTATCTAGTATATGGTAATGACGTCCTATTTAGATTTAGATCTTTGTAGTATCAAAAAATAATAAGCAGTTTCATGCATTGATCTTACAACTGTATCAAATACATATAAAGACAAATGAATCAGGGTTAATTAGCTGACTTCCTGGTGCAATGTCACAAATGTAGAGTTTTTCATCAATGAAATTGAACAGAGGGATACAATATTAACTGCTAAGTATTTTTGTGCTGTTATGAGATGGTATACAAAATATTATAAATTTATAAACAGAGCAAATGAATTAGAGATTAAACACTGTCCATGCGGGAAAACTCCATTTATTATGCCTACTGTTGTCAATCCTCTGCCTGTTTTGAGAAGCAGAATTCCTGCTTATAGACAACACACTCTCACATCCATGCTTGAGCCTCCCTGGCTGCTAGGATGAGCTGAGCCCAGCCGAGCCTGTGTGTCCCCATGTGTCACTGCTGCCCAGAATTGTCAGCGAGGCAATGAAATACATCTACTCTTTGCATTTCAGCTGTGCTTTGGTGGTTGCCTTTGGTTACCTGTATGTGTCAGCTCACACACCTATCCATGTAGGGGTAAGACTTGAGAATACACAGCATACCATTTCCTACTTTTTAATTTTAACAGTATTTGAACTAAGATATGCATAAAACTGTAGGGTTTATTTTTACAAAAAATAGTGTGTTCTATATTTATATTTTTTATCTATTTTTGTGTTTTTTCTTTTCTCCCAAAATGGCTGAGAACAATCCCGTCATTTATTTGTATCTGAATACATACAGAGATGGAAATTTATGCTAAGTGCTTGTGATTATGTACTTGTTTAGAAATCAGAGAAATAACATTCTCAGTGGCAACACACTGATTCAAAACTGATTTTCAATGTTACAGACCAATCAGTTCCACTGCTGTCTCACTTCTCCATGTTAAAATCCCCCTTTGACTCACTTCTTCAGGCTGATCTTGCTAAATGTATCACTGTTATGGTTTAACATCTGCTCATGTTTTCAACATGTGGTCACATGATTATGATTCATCTTTTAATAACTAGTGTCCGTTATGAGGAAATCACACTATGACTAGTGAAGGAAGTCACATCTTTACATCACTAGGTGAAACACCTCCAGTATGAAAGTATAGGTCAACAATTTTGGTAGGAAGTTTGGTAACTAAACAGACATTTTCATATCCCTCATCTCTCAGCACATCACTCCCTGTCCAACTTACATTCAACAAAAATGCTTATGACATAACATCTCAGAACATACCCTCATCACGTCTACTCTCATACACTAAAATAAGTGATAAAAGAAAAACTGTATCACTTTACTAATTTTTTCTTATTTCTTGTGCTCCTTTGCGTCATAAGAACTAGCATTTACCAGAACCTATGAAACAGGACCAAAGTGAGATCCTTCACAGTTGTCATTATCTCGGCTTTTCCCAGAAGGTGGAGACTGCCAAGATTAGCATCTTCAGCTATCTGAAAAGTCCATTTCTAAGCATACAACTCATTATTGTACTCCTTAAATAGGAGGAATTCTTAGATGTGGTGAATGGGGAGTTATTCATTCAAGGTAGGTCTATCAATAACTTACAGTTTTGTATTTGGTTCATGGATTATCTTTAACCTAGAAACAATTTACATCACAGTGTTCCTCTCTGCATTCATTCACTGACAGGCAGGCAAGTGGAGGCAGCCCAGGTTTGCATGCTTTGTTACTCAGCCTGCCAGCAAAAGAACACTCATGTTCACTAACTGACTGCTGCAGTTCTGTTTATTCACTTCAGCAATGCAAGACGAGTGTAGGCACCCCAGGCTCCATTTAACCAATAGAAGGATGGCCAAGGGAGATGGTGAAAGTGTGTGGCAATTACGGCTTCTACATCACAGATATGAGGTCACCCACTGATTTAATGGCAATTGTACACAACCTTAATGCAACAGCTTGTCCTAGTGAAGAGGCTGCATGAATATTAATGTGATTTCTAAGCCATAACCCATATACATTTTTTAAATTAAATGTATATACTCCATGTGTGGTGATGCTGAAACACATTTATTATATGGTTAGCTGCTGATATTCTGTTGTAATTCTCTGTGGCTCAGTTAATTTCAGACATTTCAACTCAAGCTGCAGTAATCTAAGACAGAGGTGAAATTCAGGCCAGAGAATTCTTAGTAAATGGTAAAACATCGTGTACTGTTCACTTTGCAATTAACACATCTTTCTTTGAGCTGGAACAGATAAGCTGGCCATGACTCTGTGGACAGGAACCACTGACCTATTTAATAGTGTGAGATAAACTGGAACCACTTGTTGTTCTTGTTTTCTTTTTTAAATGTGTTCCCTGGGATTTATGCCTATAGAACCATGCGCTTTTGTTTAATTCAGTGTTCTGGCAGCTTCATGTGCTGATTTCTGTGTTTAAGCTACATCTTGACAGAATTAATGTTAAAGATTTCCATGGAGGCTGGAAAGGGAAAATAAGAAATTAATTCCTTCAGGCTATGTGGGAACCACACTGTTCTTTCTTGTCTTTCTTTGCTTAACACATCTTCAGTATGCCTTAGAGTGTGAGCTTGTAAGCATTACTTTTAACCTGGATCCTAATGTGATATATGAATTATTTAAAAGTAAATACTTCTATTGTGAAAAAATGTGAAAAGAGTCTGTAACATACTGTGGTAGGATCAATAGTTTATGGTTTTGGGAATAAGACTGCTAATCATTTGTGCCGAAGCATGCAAAAATTATTACAAACCTTAGATACAGATGTAGAAGGGCTAAAGGACGAAAGATAAAAAAGATTAAAAAAAGATTAAAAAAAGATTTAAAAAAGATTTTTAATGCTACTATATACTGTTTCCTCTTCATTACACACTTACTTGTATTTGTATCACAGATCTTTCTAGAGCTTTTACTAAGATTAGCCTAAACCACCCACTATAATCCTGCAAAGGTAAATATAGCTCAAGTCCCAGAAGTCTAAAGAGACTGGTCAGAGTAGTTGGTGTAGCTGAGAGAAGCAATAAAGAGACGGTCTACAAAGAGCTCTTAATCATGTCATAGTCTACATCAGCTGATACACCAAATGATTTGATATCTTCTTGGGGGTTACCCAGAAAGAACTGGAAGTGCAACTTAAGCGAACTGAAGGGAGAGATTTTGATTTTTAATGTGTTTACTAGGTACATGATGCTTTTGGTCCTTAGGTCTTGTGCTGCACGTGGCTTGCAAGTGAGCGCTGCCTTTATCTTCTATTGCTTTTATGGCCAGGAATGGGAGGAGCTTTCCCTCACATGGGATGCTCGGTAAACCAAGTTTCCAGCTTTAGAAGACAGTGAACTGGCCAGTCCTTCAATAGCTATCAAAAGGTGAAACTGAACAGAGAAGTATTTGCTCCTTTCCCATGTACTAGATATTGCCATCTTTTTAACCACTGTCTCTTTCCACTTTAGTTTCAGAGGATGACACAATCTAATTTATTTCATCCGTCATATAATGAACATGACATAGTCTTCCATCAGTCTGTTACAGTTATTCTGGTCTTAAAGTGAATAGCTAATGCAAACTAATTTGAAAGAATGAAGAAAAGGGGTATGAACCTTTCACTTAGAGGCTGGTGAACTGAGATCAAGCAAACTCAATGGAAAATTATAGTATTTTCTGAAAGAGACCATTAATGTATCTCAGTCCCAAAACAAGCTAATCTTCATTTCTTTGACATTCATTGACACTGCTGATGTGAGAAAGAAAAATTACTAAATTATTGAAATATGGAGAATGGGCTAAGGAGTGGTTAATTTTAACATTTAGTGCTGGTAGGAAAACGTAAGTCACGAATATTGCTAGACATTTTTTCGTGCATACAAAATTTAGGGAAATATGAGAAAGTAATTGAAAATATTTTCAAACCATGAAATTTGCTCATGCAGACTAAAGCCCTGCAGTCCCCCAAAAGGTGCAATTTTAACCTGTCCTTACTAGAATGGACTTCTGTGCAGGTTTATCTCTTTCTGTAATAGTCTGCTTCATTACCTGAATTGGTATTTCCATACCCATGTTTTGCTTCTGTAAAAAATATATTTTGAGGCCTAAAGAGATAAAGGAGTATGAGAGATATAACTGTGTTTCTGGCTTCTTTGTTTTTCTTTTCACATGGCTTCCTTGGGTTTTTGCCTGTCCCCAAAGACAAGCCTCTGGTCTGAGCAGTGTAGCAGTATCATCAAGGGCTGTCTGCAGCATTTCTGATTGATACAAAAATATCTCAGGTAACAAAACCACCAAAGACTTTGATGCTTTCCTCAAAGATCAATGCTTTTATGTCCTTGCCTTTACCCTGGTCTTTTAATTCCTTAATTAATTGGATGGATGGATGGATGGATAGGTAGATAGATAGATAGATAGATAGACAGATAGATAGATAGATTGACAGACAGATAGATACTGTCCTAAATAAAACATGGCTCAAAATTAGGTACTAATCCTCTAACTAGCTTTCCAGCTTTCCAAACAGAAGCCTTTTTACAGCTGCAGAGTAGACAACTGAAGCTAATGGGCATTACTCCAGCTTGTAGCCAACAAGAGATTGGATGTTTTAGACTTAAGATCTTTTCAAGCAGCATCCTCAGTTTCTAGAAGTTATCTAGGTGCTAAATAATGTTTAATAAATGAAATAATCTATTAAAATATTGCTCTGATTTGAAAAGTTCTCTTGTGAACCATAAAATACTTATGTATCTAATCTCTTCCTCCTTGTGAAAACTAAAACTCCAAGCTGTATAAGAAGGATGTGTCTGCATCAGTGTTGTCATATGTAAAATTGAATTCTAAGTCTGTAAAGGAATAAATTAAAGGTGTTAATTAATATTTGTGAGCATGTAAGACCTATTGATCTTTTAAGGATTCACTTCTCTTAATTCAGGAACTTTCATAAATTATTAATTTAACCAACTACTGTAAGTCATTTGAGCTACAGAAAGTGATTATGCAAGAAATAGACTGGATCTCAGTGGTAAATGTCTAACCTGAGACTGGTATATGTGTGTTTCAATTTTGCATTTTTCTTGGAAACGTCCTCAGATGGTATTGAGCTCCAGATTAGCTCACCTGGACATACACATATGTAGATAAATTCAGGTCATCACTCAAGGAAAAATTCAGTTTACCCTAAAGGCTCAGTTCAAGTCAGGCAATGGTGCAGCTCCATACAGCTGCTTGAGCAGCTGACAGACAGACAGACAGACCAACAGTGTGTACCTTTTGGGTTGACCAGCACTGCTCCCATTAGCCAAATCAAAAGGACACATGTCTTCTGTGAAACTTGTATCATATCTGTAAGTCTTACCCCGGAATTTAGAACACCTTAAGACACCATAAATGATACTAGACACCTAAGTTTAAGTAAATTAGTTTAAATGCTTTGTGAATTATCCATTGAATCACTGCTCACACTACTTTGACTGCACTGTTTAGAAATCATCACAGAATGTAAGACTTAAATAGGGATATTTACACCTAAATGCCTCATTAAGTTTCTGGAGGCTGGATCAAAAAGATGTCTAAAATAGATGTCAAGTATCACCTAAAATGAGATATCCACAAAATCCGTATAGGTTGACAGATGTGATTTATGAAGTCCTGGAGACTTTTAACTTTTAACTGACTTATACCTTCAGTCTCAAACTGAAATTCAAGTCTCATGACTGAAAAAACTGGAAAAATATGGATATCTTCAATAGGTAGCTACAGATTTGCCTTCTGTGGCATAATAAAGGGTCAGGATAAAATTGGAATTAAGATTAAACATTTTCTATGAAGCTGAAAAAAGATTATTTTCTTAAGTTTGGAAATTCAATTATTATTCCTTTCTGCTAATTTATAGAGGCAATCTAGTATCTATTATTTGTATGATACATTTTTAAAGTTATTTATTTTCCCTGGAAAATACTTCAAATCCTGCAATGCGTACTAAAGTCTTGTATGTGATAGAGAATTTTTTTAGGAAGTTCAGAGCCAAAAGTGAGTTTAAATTAGCAGGTGTAGAACTCTAGAAGTAGGCAGTTCTCCAGCAGCAGCGTGTACAATAATTATTCAAATTGCCCAAAGATATTTTGTTAGTGTAATCTGTTTATATATTCCCTCTTTTTAATATTTACACTGATAAGAGCTTCAGAGATGTGTATAATTATTCTCTGTGGAAATAATCAAAATAATTAATATACTTAATTGAAAACATGCAAAAATGCACCGAAAAATACTTCACTAATGTTTCTATCATGATTTTACATATCAATAATGTATAACAGGCCTGGTTCTGCCTACTTTGAAATCTATGGGAATTTTGCCATTCACTTCAACAGAAAGAACATCAGGTCCAATATGAATATTTGACTATTATGTTGAAAGTTTAAGTACTCTTTAGAACTAAGATAATACCCTATGGTATTTCTAAAGGGAAAAAAGGAATTAAAATAAAAGACTACTTATTCTGCTTTTTTACTCTAATATTCCCTTTTTCAGTGTTAGAAATACTGGCCTTGATTTGCTTTTTACATTAAGCCTTAAAGCTATTTTCAGTTTCTGGAAACTTGAAGGTAAATGAACAACAAACTTTTCCTACTGAATTAATATGATGCATTCTTTAAGCTAGAGGAAATGTACTTGCTGAACTTCCTAGGCTCAAAACCTAGTAATTTTCTAGGCAAAAGGAGACTTAAGGACAGGTATCTATCAAGTTCCTCTGATTTCTAAACTAACATACAGTATGTTACCTTTGAATTCTCTGTAATGTGGCACCCTGCTAGGCATTTACTTCAACATGTTTTCTCTCTCTGTTTGACTTTTTGTTCCACATTTTCTCTGGGGAGGGGGCACTTATTTTCCAATTTCAAGAGCTGGCTTCTATGGCTCTTTCTTAATCTCACATGCTTGTTTCTTGCTAATTTTTAGTACACTTTTCTCACGGTCATGGTCTTGTTTCTGGGTTTATCACTGATAGCTTTTCACATATTACAAACTAAGATTGATCATATATTTCTAAAATGTCCTAATGGTTTGGCTGATCTTATATTTTAAAAGGATTTTTTCTAACATTTATTAGGAAAACTGAATAATGGAGACATTGATGAAGATGACTGGATTTTTATTAAAACAAAGGAATTGTAGGTTTGTCCTTCCTTCCAACATAGTATTTTTAAAGGAATGCTCACACCCTGAACAGACCTTTACACCTCCAAAAACTCTATTAACATTTGTGTGCATCTACTATGGGAAAAGAAGTAAACTCTGCTCTAATTCCAAGGTTTGGGGTGGGGTTTGGTTTTTTGAGTGTTGGGGTTTATTTCTTTGGTTACTTGTATTTTTTTTTAATTTTGGTCTGAGGTTTTTCACTTTGTTGGGTTTTTTTGGTTTTTTTTTTGAATAAGCATAAAAGTACTACAACTTACGAAGGATATCAAGTAAGACAAGAAGATATTTACTTCTTAAGCAGTGTAATTATCTAGCAGAAGTCAATACACTGACTGTTCACATGAATAAATCTACTCCATGTGTGCTGGAGTGTTGAGGAATGCCAAGAGCAATGTCCTCAGTCCCAGTAGAGAAACATCTTTAAAAACTTATCTGGTCTTTCTGATCTTTCCTGCTCTCATACGGATATTCACAAAAGCCTGTGCGAACACACAGCCAACCATATTTGTTCTCTTTTAAAATAGTATGGATTTTTCCCTTATGAAAGCAAATAATTCTTGGTATTCAGGTATCAAAGAGCATTTGTGGATTTTTTTGCACATGTACATAAAAAATATTATGATAATTTAGAATTTATTGTATCTTTTTAAAAAATCAGAAGTATTCTAAGTTATTACAATCAGTGTCTCCATACTCTCATACTCTTGGTTTCTGATAGGAAACCAAGTTCATAGTTTTATATCAAGAATCACATTTTACAAAACTTGTCAGAAAATATTTTTCATTGCTTACATGGACATGAGTTCTTGAAAATTGCAATTTTAGCTTCCTGTATTTGCCACTTTTGAATGTGATTCACAGAGTAGTCTGCTTTGGGGGTGAATTTAATGGTGAAAGCAATGATGAAAATTATAAAAACAAACCAACATAAATCAGTAGAAGATAACATGGCACCTCTATCCTCCTTTAGATGTTGTTATGGCCCCAGTCCTTGAAATCAAATTATACAGTGACTACTTATGGCACTGCCAGTGTAAAAAGTCCTACCTATTTTCTCTTTAGATCAATTGTTTGTGGCAAATGACTGTTATTTTGTCATATATTCTTGCTGTTTCAACTAATGTAATGTCCTCTGTATTTTAAAGAAATACTACGGATATTTCCCATGCCCCCTCTCTCTCTCTCTCTCTCTCTCTCTATATATATATATATATATTTTTTTAACTTCATATAATCAGTGCAAGGATTTGGCTCTTGAATTACTCAATCTCTCAAGGTTTCTTTTATACAAAGTAGCCAGCACACAGATTGAATGCTTACCATTCCTCTTGCAAAATTATAGTTTTGCTGTATATTCTTAGGACATCATTGATCATAAGTGAAAAAAAACCCAACAATCTATTGATTTTTATTATATCTATCTCTAATGTTTCGATTTCAGCTTTCCCTGGATCACGATCAGGAAACAGTATTTTGCATCCTTTTTTTGCTTGTCATCTGTAATAGCACCATGGGTAAAATATTACAAGGAAACAAACAAAAAAGGGAATTGCCATGATTACATTATTAATAACTTCAATACCATCTATAAACTTCAGTATATTTGGTGTTTAAACCCATTTCATGATAGTTTCCTTTTTTACTTATAATTCATTAATGTCTTATTCCTATTTTTTTTTCTTTCTTGCTTTTCTACCATTTTTTTAAAATTTAATTTGTTGTCAACTTTTTATTTTTCTGTCTTCTTTGCTTCTATATTTTTAGGGGGGGTATTGTTTCTATTATCTGTTTCCCCTGTTATTGCAACCTTGTCTGGAAACGTGCCAAAAGCAACAGGAGCTAATCTAGTGAGATAGGTGTCAGTTATGAACGGTTCGTGTGTAAAACTACACTTGGATGTCTACGTTGCTCCTAGTTCTGTTGTGCACAAGTTATACCATCTGTTTGATCTAGACAAGGTATTTCTGACAAAGTCTGGGTTTGAATGGCTTCCTTGATTTAACTGTGCAACAGTAGTTTTGATAGATGAGTGGTCATCTTTCCATCCATTTGACCCATTTTTGTCTGTGGCCTTCAAAGCTGACTTAAACTATTTCACTGTTTTCTCTACTCCTTGAGAAATACAAGAATTTGCACATACTTAATTTATTTTTGTATGAGTGTAGTGTGTATGAATGTGTTCATGCGGGTGCTCTGTGACATCTATCTACCTTTGAAGTAGTTATGAAGTGAGTGATACAAAGAAGTTATTTTTATTTTAAAAGTCATGATGTTTATATTCCCTCTTTACATATCTTGTTGATGTTAAATACACCAGGTCCAGCTTCTTAATGAAAAAAAACACCTGAAACTGCTTTCCAATACAGTTTGTGATATTGTCTAGTTACTTTGAGAGGATGTAGTCATGAATCTTTGAACTATTCTTCAGCCTTAAAGATATCAAGTGTTAAGAAAAATTAACCATTGGCTGAACTAATCTGATGTGAAGTTTTCTTCTAAGAAAAGTATTTCAAAATGTGAGGCTTTGCTTTCTAATCTTAACTGTAGGCACTTCACAGTATTTATCAATGTAGGCTGCTTCCTGTTTTGCTCCACAACATTCCTTCACAGCATCTGCGATTACTGAGACAACAAAAGAAAGGAGAAAAAAAAAGCAATAAAAAAATTTCCTCCTTCCTGTTAGTAAGAGCAGCTTACATTTCAAGACATCCATTTCTTTAATTGTGTATGAAAGTATTCCAAGAGAATGTACTGTCAAGATGTGATTTAAACTTCTGACAACAGGACTGATTAAACTGATTTTTGTTGTGTAATTTTTATGATAGGAACTTCTAGTAAATAGTAGATTTTTATGCAGTTGATTTTTTAATGGCAATGTTTCTATCTCTTTTTTTTTTTTTAATAGCTTTTCATATGGGGAAAGCCTTTGGGGAAAAATGATATGAATAACAGATTTGAAATTAACAGACATAGAAAATAGAATGTATCTTTATAGAACAATATGGACACTTTCAATGTTAATTTAAAAAAAAAACAAACACAAAAAACCAAAGGACTTTTGTAACACAAACAAATATCTAAAGAGCTGTTTTATGCAAATAAAATGGAGAATAATTTACAATAGGGTTACAAAACCACAACATTTCAACATGAAAATATATGGATACACTTTTGGTTTTTGCATCCTTAGTGAAGAAACATATCAGCTTAATAATGCCAAATTTAAGAAGGAATGGATTGGCAAGAGATAAACTGTAAAAAGCAGGACAACATATTGGGATAGCTGTAATGCAGTGCTTTATTTAAACGGGGAATTGCACAATCTAAGAGTGCAATATAAAGAATGCAATTATGAATATTAAGAGGTTAAATCCTGTCCTGGATTACAATGTCTCAAAGGAGCAAAAAAATAAATGAATACCATGTAGACAAGAGCTACATTTCTCATGAGTCAGAGATGCATATCTCATGGTAAAAGATAACATATCACTCAAATATTCCCTAGCACATTTTGGGTTATTTAAGAAGTCTTTGGTATTTACAACTCAGAATTATTAAACCATAGGGAAAAGAGAAGAAAGGGTGGGAGGGAGCTGTACTCACAAACAAGAGTCCTTTTTAAAGCAGGTGTTTATATCTCTTCACAGATATGTGTGACACAGAAAATATGTAGGACATGTATTACCACATTAACATAACAGTAAAAACAGGTGATCTAATAATAGATGTGAGGTTCCCATTTAATCTGTAGGACACCTGATAGAAATGTAAAGATCTGCAGATTCTGTATAGGCCCAAGAGTCTTGGATCAATAAGTAGCTTTTAAACTAAAAATGTATTTGTGGTGTAGATTACCAGGTAAATTTCTTCCTTAATTTCAAGTGGCCTGATAGCCACTGGCAAATATTATTCTGTTACTAAATGAATGCAAGGTTTTATGTGTGTGTGAAAAATTATCCTGCTAAGTGAACTGCTTCATATCAGAGGGCAACAGATCTAATGAGAGATAAATGGTCTTGTCTGATCTTAGGTTAACAAAATCAGGAAGGGAAAATTTGAGGGAGAAGCTACAAAGCCCAAGGGAAATTATTCTAATATTTTCCTGTGATGACAAAAATAAAGCCCAAACAGAACAAACAAATAAACCACAAAAAACCAAAAACAGACAGAAAAGCACCCAAACCTCAAAATCAAAACAAACATGAAGAGAGATAGGTCAGAGAAGAAAAACAGGACTTCTGCAATCAAAAAATTAAATTAGGAGTTCCAGGCTATTGCTACATTTTAATTTGAATGTTTTCATAATCAAGATCTTTTTTGTAGTCATTATTGTTTCATGTCAAAAATAAGGATGGGAATAAAAACCCCAATGCATTTTCTTCCACAGATTTGTGAGAGGCTTGGAGGAAAAAGGTTTAAATAGGAATAGTTATTACTCAGGTATGACTGAAAAATTTTAAGGGAAATATAACTCACCCACATCAGAGATCTGAACTGACTGGTAAAAATTCTGGAACTGGATATAAGCATTCTTCTCCATCTAGCAGAAACTCTTCCGAGACATGCTTTCTTTTAGGGGATAACTAAAAGAAGAAGTTGCAGACCACCAATAAAAGATACCAATATGGGTACATTTTCCCTGTTCTTGGTGAACACACAAAAATAAATACTTAATGGAGATTTTCTTCCTGAGATATTATTCTGAATATAGACAGAAAAAAATAAATTGTTTTAAATGAGAAAAGAAGTTATTTTTACTCTCTAAATAAATTTTACATTTTGAGATTTCTTGCAGGGTATGGCTGAAGATTGCAAAGAAATATTATATAGATTCAGCATATTGGTAATACACATTGAAAAGGTTCTCTCCTGTGCATTAAGGGAGTAATTTTAAAAATAATAAACAATGCATAGATATGGTGGCTCAAAAATAAGTTTTAAAATAAATAAATAATAATGATAAAAATAGCCAATAGTCAGTTTTTTTAGGTATTTAAAAATTGTAATACAGAAATAAAGGTAGTAAATCTATGTCTAGACTTTTCTGCTGGACTGAGCCCACATATGCTCAGTATTTTTGTTAGAATGCTTGTATAGACATTTATTGCTCTGTTAATAATTAAACACTTGTGGCTTCCTCTATTAATCTCTGTGCACAAATTTACAACCCTCAACTGTTAGTTGGAAAATTACTATAATTTACATGGGAAAGAGTAATCTGACAAGTAATTCATCTAGTTGATAGAACTGAGAAGTACAATCAGATTTCATCGCTGGTTTCCATGTTACTGCTGTGTGATCAGGTGTCCTTTCAAGATGAGTTTGGCAAAGATTTGAGTGGCCTACAGTTGACTGAATGGAAAGTCAGGAGAGCTGGGAAACTACTAAGAATATTATACCATTTTAATAAGAATGGTGAATGCTTTCTAAGCCCCAATAAGGACAAGAATACATAACCCATGTCGATTTTTTTTCCTTCCTCCATCCAAATGGGTTATAGTACAATAGACAGAGTTCTGCAAGAGCCATCAATTTTACTGTTTACCTGGTGTTACTCTTTCATGAAGCATTGTCAAGGAGACATAACGTTTTCTCCATTTCACCTTTTCTGTTCCCAAAGAGAAAAATTATTATATTTTGATCTCACTTGAGTTTAGCTACTGCCCTCTTTTTTTTTCTTTACACATTGCACTAGTATTTTATTATTTCATAGTGTAGGTAGGTATTTTATGAATTCACAATTACTATTCTTTTACCTTGTAGTTTAGTAAACAATCTAAGATTGACAAATTCTCATGTTAGCTAATCTTTCACTCCCAAGAAAAGTCTTGTATGCTGAAATGATCAAGAGATTGCTCAACATTATGTACCACTGCATCCAGTCTTACTGCTTCTGCTGATAGTCTTGCAATTCTTTCTCTAGCTCTGATGTTAGTTCAGACTATATATCCTGAGACACACCTTCCTTTTTGTTCTGGGACATTTTTGGATGAAAACCACATGATCTGTGAAACATTGCCAAACTGCTTGGCTTAGGCTGATTTCAGTCATAGTTTCAAGGTTATACTGAATTTCCATTTAGTGAGAGAACACAAAAATGAACACATTTTCATTCTAGCTCAGTATCTAAGTTTTAAAATGGAAAAGTAAATCCACAATGCCAACATTTCTTAGCTTTTAATTTCCTCCAGTTAGAACCTGGTTGTATTGGCACAGGTTTTCCTCATAAGTACAAAAACCCAATTTTTCTTATCAGTGGGCTAGTTGAAATCCATCATTACTTTCAGATGAACCTTATAAAAAATTATCACTAAAACTGGATCATCCTGTCTGCTGTAAAGTGTTGTGGAAATCACAGGGCCATTTTATTTTAGGAATAATGATATAGTTATATTTACAAGTGCTGAACTGCTGTGTCTTTGCAATAAACAGTAAGATTCACCCAAGAAGAGGTGCTGTGAATGATATATTTTATCCTCTGATTTACTTCTTTTTCTGTAAAAAAAGAAAGCATTAAAAATAGTGGCAGTAAAACTAAACACAAAACAAGGAAAGACAAAGACCAGCCCAGATGATTATAAACCTCAGAGGAGATTTGCCTTATGTTAATATTGAACTATACACGGACATACATATTAATGCATAACTATATATGCACGTGCACTTACTTATGCATGCACATACATATGCACACGAATGTATGTGCCAATTAGACAAATGTGTTAGTGGCACAACGAACCAATGAAGAGATGTGCAATCCTCTTCCTGGTTTGTGAAAGAAGCAGAGTTGAAACACATTTTCCTAAGAAACCCATCTGGTGGTTTTTTGCTTATATTAAAAAAAAACCCAAAACTACTTGTCCTCAGAAAAAAAATTATAGGGAGATTTTATACAGACAGTGATTCAAACTGCATCCTTGTTCCCAGTCACTTCATAGAAATGAGTTTGGACTGTCAAGGGATCAGTATGCTGATTGCTTTAAGTCCTATTCTAGCAACCAAATCTTCACATGAACAGTATTGGAGGTTGGGGGTTATGTCCTTTACTTCTATGACCCAAAACTAATTGCAGATAAAGTTTCTGGAACTTATGCAATTTGTGAATTTAACTTTGACTCTTCAAAGAATACAATGAATCATGTTAGCTACTGTAATGAAGAGATAATTTTAGCTCGTTTCTTTTTAAGAAAGACTTTTAGTTACATCTGTTCATCTGTCTGTCTCCTGTCTTCAAAGGTTTTTCAAAGACACATTAGTCAAATTTAACCTAATTTGATAAAGAAGTATGAATGACAATAACTGAAACTTCACCCTGGTTAAAGGAATGATCAGACTAGTGATCAAACAATGGTGTGAAATTAGAAATAATCTACTCTCTTGCAGTCCAACCAGCAACATAAACTTGCCCTTGGCCAGTCCATATCCATACCAGAATGAGCTGATGACATGCACAGTCTGCTATCTATAGTACAGATTAGTATATCCTCTTGTTGCTGTCTTTTAGGGATGGTTGATGTCCTAACATATATTCAAATTATAAAATATGAAGAGTTGCATGGCAGAAATCTAGCAGTTCAGCTTTGTGAATTCTTCTCACAATGTGTTTGGAAATTGAGATGTACATCTAGGATCAAACCTAAAAAAGCCTGCTGGCATTAGATCTGCAGCCATTGGTGTAGGAGCCAGAAGGCTTCCTATTATAGTTTGCTTATCCTATCGAGTCATCTATTACATGATAAAAAGGGTTTCTAAATACAAAAAACAAACAAACAAAAAAAGAGAAAACTAATAAAATGATGGTTTCAACAACAAAAATATAATTAAAGAGACAAATTCAGTATTTCACTCATTATTATCATTTTTTCCCTGTATTTATTTTCTTACTTCTCCTCTTTCTCTTTTAATAACATAGTTTACAATAGAATATTTTTGCATATTTAGGAGTTTCTCAGAGACAGAGATGTAAGAAAACTGTTCTTAAGTAATATTCAACATTTTCTATAAGAGATATATTTTTCCTGGTATAGCAAAGATTTTTGGATGTCCATTTCTATCCTTTTTCCTATGAGAAAAACAGAATTAATTACACATGTATATTTTCAAACTTACTCTGAACATTTAAGTTGATCTTAGCTGTTCAGATACACAGACATTAAAAATCTAGACTGAAAAATATTTGTAGGCTCCTAAAAAGCCTCCTAAACTAAGATGCAGATATAAAGTTAGGAGCATATTAAAACCTTGTAAAGGTTTATGAAGAGGAAATGAGGTTGGCTATTAAACTGCAAAACCTTTTCTGACTTACTGCTCATCTTCTTTATGCCTCTGTTCCAAAGAAAAGTCTTCAAGACTACTTGAAGAACAAGCAAACAAAAAGATATACATGAGCAGAACAGGAAAAAACCACGAACCTGTTTGTGGACTTTCCTTTGAAATTAAGCTAAAGGGAATCTGTGAGGGTTGATACAATTCTAACCCTTAAGAAAAAGAGAAAAAA
>VZTZ01050209.1:151372-177531 GCA_013400955.1 Drymodes brunneopygia | reverse complement strand
ATACATATATATATTTATATACATACACAAGTTGGATCCCTTTCTCTACTGAATGCAGACCCCCAGTCTGCCCAGTAAATATCCCTGCTGGGATAGTCCAGGAAAGTCTATCAAGTTTCTAGCTTCCCAGGTCCCAACAGCCAGGCAAGTGCACTGACCAGAAAAGTATTTGCATTCAATTGGTCTTTTTTGCCCCATAGCTCTTCCTTTTTCCTCACTTGTTCTTCCCCAAATCACCTATGCCCCTCCTTTTTCCTGCTTTTGGTTCTTCCCCTAAATATCCCATAATAAGTTCTCTGCAACCAGGTACTGCTCATCCCCTGCATTCCATAATATGTCCCACATCCTTAGACATCCCATGCTTAGTCTGACAAGTGATCCAGAGAGTTGCTCCTCATGACTTATTTTGATGGGTTTCAGAGCCAGACAACTGGGCTGGTGGCTCCCATTGGACAGCTCTGGGAGGGGTCTGGACAAGGTGTTTGTACATCCTTTATGAATCCTTCATATGGGATCCTGCCTGCCCTTGTGCATTGCTGAGCTTCTCTGAGCTTGTGGAGATAGGCCTTCAATGGCCTTCCCATGATGAAAGATCTGTGTGGAATCAGGTGAAGGCATTATTTGGGGTCCCACTCCTGTCATTGTTTATCTGAACCCAACTGTGTGTGTGAAGATGAGTTTGTGAGTTTTTATTCCATAACCTGGCACTGTCCCACACACAGGCCAATCTAGAGAGTACCACACCATTCTCTCTCCTTGCACAGCACTTCCCATAGCTCTGTTCATGTCCTGGCAGGGTTCTGCTGCCAGAGCAGAAATTCTAGTGATCTCCCAGATACATCCCTGAGGACTTNTAGGATCAAACCTAAAAAAGCCTGCTGGCATTAGATCTGCAGCCATTGGTGTAGGAGCCAGAAGGCTTCCTATTATAGTTTGCTTATCCTATCGAGTCATCTATTACATGATAAAAAGGGTTTCTAAATACAAAAAACAAACAAACAAAAAAAGAGAAAACTAATAAAATGATGGTTTCAACAACAAAAATATAATTAAAGAGACAAATTCAGTATTTCACTCATTATTATCATTTTTTCCCTGTATTTATTTTCTTACTTCTCCTCTTTCTCTTTTAATAACATAGTTTACAATAGAATATTTTTGCATATTTAGGAGTTTCTCAGAGACAGAGATGTAAGAAAACTGTTCTTAAGTAATATTCAACATTTTCTATAAGAGATATATTTTTCCTGGTATAGCAAAGATTTTTGGATGTCCATTTCTATCCTTTTTCCTATGAGAAAAACAGAATTAATTACACATGTATATTTTCAAACTTACTCTGAACATTTAAGTTGATCTTAGCTGTTCAGATACACAGACATTAAAAATCTAGACTGAAAAATATTTGTAGGCTCCTAAAAAGCCTCCTAAACTAAGATGCAGATATAAAGTTAGGAGCATATTAAAACCTTGTAAAGGTTTATGAAGAGGAAATGAGGTTGGCTATTAAACTGCAAAACCTTTTCTGACTTACTGCTCATCTTCTTTATGCCTCTGTTCCAAAGAAAAGTCTTCAAGACTACTTGAAGAACAAGCAAACAAAAAGATATACATGAGCAGAACAGGAAAAAACCACGAACCTGTTTGTGGACTTTCCTTTGAAATTAAGCTAAAGGGAATCTGTGAGGGTTGATACAATTCTAACCCTTAAGAAAAAGAGAAAAAACTATGTGTAGAATTTAGATCATGGGCTTTCATGATTCTAGAAAGTTCCTATAGACTTATAAATACTAAATATTTTAGTAAACATGTTCTATGTTCAATAACAACACATAGTTAAAATACTTTCAGATTATAGAAACCCATAAACCATTAAAATATCTTTTTTACTACATTATGTTAGATAATAATTTACATATATCATGCCAGATCCAACATTCTGAGAGACGTAAACTGTTCTGACTCCATGCTCCTATTTCCAACCAGTAGTGAGACTGAAATTGCATTTCCAGCAGGTACATGTACACAGGACACATGTGCAACACATATTTACAGATACACTCAGATGGTGGCACAGACCACAGACGGACACACTCATCAGTCACACAATCCCTGACTGTATGAACAACCTCATCATCTCTGTCTGAGCAGAATGAAGATAAATATGTGTGTATATATATATANTTTTTCCTCACTTGTTCTTCCCCAAATCACCTATGCCCCTCCTTTTTCCTGCTTTTGGTTCTTCCCCTAAATATCCCATAATAAGTTCTCTGCAACCAGGTACTGCTCATCCCCTGCATTCCATAATATGTCCCACATCCTTAGACATCCCATGCTTAGTCTGACAAGTGATCCAGAGAGTTGCTCCTCATGACTTATTTTGATGGGTTTCAGAGCCAGACAACTGGGCTGGTGGCTCCCATTGGACAGCTCTGGGAGGGGTCTGGACAAGGTGTTTGTACATCCTTTATGAATCCTTCATATGGGATCCTGCCTGCCCTTGTGCATTGCTGAGCTTCTCTGAGCTTGTGGAGATAGGCCTTCAATGGCCTTCCCATGATGAAAGATCTGTGTGGAATCAGGTGAAGGCATTATTTGGGGTCCCACTCCTGTCATTGTTTATCTGAACCCAACTGTGTGTGTGAAGATGAGTTTGTGAGTTTTTATTCCATAACCTGGCACTGTCCCACACACAGGCCAATCTAGAGAGTACCACACCATTCTCTCTCCTTGCACAGCACTTCCCATAGTTCTGTTCATGTCCTGGCAGGGTTCTGCTGCCAGAGCAGAAATTCTAGTGATCTCCCAGATACATCCCTGAGGACTTGTAGGTCTGTGTGGCTATGGTCTGCCAAATCTTATAAACTGTTTATACTTCGTACTTCTGAAAAGAAGGGAATCAGAGACTATAAACAGAGGTTTATCTCTTTCAATGAAACATTGCATAGGAATAGAATCCTATGTTTGTTGAAGTGAATGTAGTCTCTACAAAGGCTGTACTTTTAGTATGGTGAATGGGAATTTGACATTAGGGTAATACTAATATATGACAGGCAGTTTTTGTATACCATGGGGAAAATGTTCCTATCAGTGTCCTTAATGACTGTGAAGATTGTCAGCTCAATCACTGAAGGGTTTCTGTTTCCTTTCCTGAGAGATAATGGTCATTTTTGCTTCAATATCACAATAAGCCTCTAGTTTTGCTACAACAAATCATAATGGATTATGCCGTTACAATATCTGTCTGTCCAAGAAAAATGAAGAGAACATTAAATCTTGCTCAAAACGATGCTGTTCATTCATTTCACTTTGTCCATCAAATACAAATACAAATTCTAGATTTCAAGGCAGGTCAAAACAAGGAACAAACATATTTTATGATTTTACATGAAAAGAAGTTTCATCAAATTTTGTCTTTAAGGTGCTATTGAAAATTAAGCTACAGGAAAAAAAGAAGCCAGCACTGCTGTGTAGAATAACATTCAGTCTTCAGCTATGAATATATGAATAGTATCTTCCTGTTATTTCAGGATGTTTTCCTATTTTTTCATTTTCTCACGATCAAGACCAATCTTAACTTCTTGTATGTCTACAGTTTTGTGGACCTTATTTAGTGAGATGTATTTTTCCTGAGGCAGTTCTGAGCTCTAACATGTTAGAATAAGTTTTCCATCTATTTATGTTTGCTGAAACTCCTCGAATGTAAATGGCTGATGCCAATATGTCTGCAGAAGACAAATGAAAAATCTTGATTAGGACTTGGTTTTGTCACACACCTTCCTGATATGATGAAAAGGAAGAGTTTCTGTATCTCTCAGCCTCCCAGCCTGTGGTACCAGAAAGTCTGAAAAAAAGGCAAAAGGATTTTTTTATTCTCTCAATAGGCTGCTGAACCAGTCTGATATCTCAAATGCAACATTTACTACTAAGTAACCCCGAAGGTACAGCATTAATTATCTGAGACAAGAAAATGCTATACCAGTTCACAGAAACTGATCAAACCCAAGACTGCAACTATGTATAACTTATATTTTTGGTGACGTATAATTCCCCCATTATATGATTCTGTGATTCTGTTGTAGTCTAGAAAGAAGCCTGTCAGTTGAGATAGACCTTATGCTGGGAGAGAAAACATTTTAAGATAGATAGATATAGATATAGGTATAGCTTATAAACATTTTACCTTATGCCAACCCAAACCATTAAGCACACTCTAGTGAAAGCTTTGGCTTTCTTTCAGCCACTTTTTATCTTCCTTGACATCTTTTTGTTCGCTTGGTTGCAAATCAATTCTCAAGGAGCACCAGCACCTATGACCATTACAGAGTTTGTTGAGCTGCTTTGCCAAATTCCTTAAAGATGCAAATGCACGTGGCGAAGTCTAAAATATTTCAGCAAAAACCTTCTTCTTCTGGTTTTGTATATTTTTGTTATTAATATTGCTGCTGTTCCTGTGTGTTCCTTCTTCCATTGCTGTTTGCTTTCAGTAAATTATTATCTCAACCCACAGTGTCCACTCTTTGTCCCACTCCTGCACAGGCACCTGGGGAAGTTGTGTGGCTTATTTGGAGTTTAATTCCCAGTTGGTGTTAAACCACCACCACATGCTACAGTGTGCTATACTCCGGAGACAGCATATATGCAGAGCTGACTTGTGATGTGAACAGGATTGTGCATGACTTTGAAATGGCTGATAGATCACAAATCTGATGCAGGAAATTGTTGGAAGACCTTGTTTCAAAGCAGAAAGCAAGAAGCCAAGATAGTAAATAACATTTTTAGTGGTGAAAACACTATGGGATATTTTTAAATTAAAAGGTGATTTTTTTACAGTCTATAGAAGCCTACCAAAATATCTCCTCCTGTCAAAGAAGCAGTCAGTGTAATAAAACAGAGATAAGCTGAATATAATGACCTTATTTAAGCTGTAGAGGAAGAGAGTGCAAATGCCTAAGCAAACAGAATCATTATGTTTAATGCTTTCGCATTTTGTCACAATAATTGCTAAGGAAATATAGAACAATCACACTCTAATAAAGGAAACAGAAATGTATCTTTTGAAGTGCTGAAAACACAATTGGGTTAAACATTTCCAGGTTTATTTAAAAAACACTATTGCAGTCTGTCTGCCTCTGAAATCTAGTAGAATTTCTTAATTTTCTTTTCTATGATGTTGTCATTGGTGCTATGTTGTACTCTAAACAAGCCAAAAAATTCAACATAGAGAAATGTAAAAGATCCTTTGGAGACTAACATGATGCCTTATATTGTATATAAAACTCTATTCCAGTATTTACAAAATAGCTTCTTAACTTTTGATCTGCTATCTACTCTAGCTTTTCTTTGAGTTCAGCTAAAATAGATTAAAACTAGAATAGGATATAATGTAAATTGTTCTAAATTGTTTAATTAAACATGTTTTCTCTTAGTACTGAGTAGTTTGCAAGGGATAAATACCATTAAAATAAGATTCAAAGAAGTTCCATTTTCTTGTCTTTATTTATTTAGATGTGTCCTACTATTCACAAGTAAATTTTGTGTGCAAATTTTGGCGTTCATTCCAACTCTATTTACCATTTCAGAATACTCAAGTTTTTTGTGTAGTTACAGAACCACATACAATTCAAGCCAGCCGAGCATTTATGGAACCAATTATTTTGACATTGTTCCCCTTCTAAATGTTGACTGTGTCAAATATGTTCTCCTGGTTATCTGCAGATAGTGTTTATTCTGTAAATTGGAAATATTTTTTACAAATTTACTTTTAAGAAATGTATTAAGTAAGGGATTTCATAACAATTATTTAAGACAGAAATATTCCTTATTTGGAGGCATATTTTAAAATTAAATGAAATTTACTCTGGTTCATACACATAGTCAGGACAGAAACCAGAGAAGATTTTGATGAAGAAAGATAGATTTTTTCACAATAAAGATAAAGGATAATACCAATTTATATAATTCATCAGACTTCTCTTTAGAGTCTTCAAAATTTCTACTGCTTATCTTCTCCCTGTTTTTCATTAGGAAAATGATAATGCTTGAGTTTACTGTTTCAAGAATATTATTTTACCTTCCATATATTCCTGAAACTTTATTATAATTTATTACTAATCTTCCCACAAAACTTAAACACCTAAATGGAAACTGCAGATTTTGGAGACTTAACTAAAAGGAAAAAGGCATGATATCTTGATTCTTTACTTCCAATTCATCTATAAAATTTAAGTAAAAGGGGCAGTAAAGAAAGAATACAAATCTTTGTCAGTGTATGACACAAAACTGATAGCAAGTTTTCAATTCATATGCTTGAAAGGAATATTAGACCATCTTTAAAAATTACTCCATGTAACACTACCTTTGTGTTACTTACCAGTACAGATTTCCAAATCTTATTCAGTTTATGTCAGGTTATTTCTATTTCAGGTAAAAGTCTAGTTATACTAAAATGGTTCAACATAAAAGAAAAAAAAGTAGGACCTGCACGCCTATTCTCGAAAAGTATTCTGTGCTCCCTGATGTACAGTTTTGATGTTTTTTGTGCTAGAGTAATGAAGACATTTTGTGTTGCCTTTTTTCTTAATCCCAGTTATTTTGGTAATGCAATTAAATGTTAAGAGAAATATAATTCTATTGGTTTTTGCTACCTACGCTTTGACAAGGCAAAGAAATGCTATTCCATGTAATTTCTGTTCCCTATGGAAATATTTTTGGACTTAGGTGGCTAGCAACAAGGTCCATGTAGACTTTGTACAGGCTTAGTGTTTTAAGACACTTGAGTCATGTAGCATTCTCAGACAGTGCCTCTGGCACACAATTATGGTTCATAAAAAAATCTTGCACAAACCCTACTTTTTTTTTCAAAACCAGAAAATCAGGAGTGCCACCTTTTGTATCTTTTGTACATGTAGTTAGAACATCCCATACCAATGTTTATATGTGGAAAATCTTAAAACTATTATGTAAAGTGACTACTAGCTTCAAATCCTAGAGGTTCCTTCCTTTGTTCAGAAAGTCCACTTATAATGCATTGTTTTCCAGCTTGTTTTCTGGGTTTTCTTTTCTTTTTCCCACTCCAATATTAGCAACAATGGAGCTATGAAATTATTTTTCTGGGAATAGAGAAAACATCCTCTCCAGAAAGAATGGATGTGTTGTCATGGTAACAGATAGGGAGGGATTTCAGGAAAACTGTATGCAAGAGGCTCCCACTGAATTTCTCCTTGATGTCAATAACATATTGGACTGAAGTCTAGGAAGGATCATAAAACAGGTCAATAAAGGGACAACTGAAAGGCATAATTTAAAATAGAATAAGGAGGTCTATGTTACCAATTTATTGTTTTGGTTAATACTTATTTAGCTGAAGGTTAGCTTTATTAATGTACTTATTATGTGATTATTTTCATAATTCTACTCAGTTTTTTTAGCTCTAGGCTGACTATGTATTATATAAAATGTCTACCAAATACCTGTACATATTGCTCAACTGGCTGGTTTAAAATTGCTAATTAGGATTGGAAGCAGGCTAGTAATGAAAGATTTTTCTGCCTCTTTGAAATACTCAGTGAAGCAATGAAAAAAATTTCTGCATAAAATCTAAAATGGCTTCTGGCATGAATTTATACTTAAGTTTGATGCTGGAAGAGGAAAAGAAAGGAATAAGCTTTGTTGACTTAATTTCTGTGGATAATTCAGTGTTACTGGCACCAGCAACTCACCAAGAAATGTATTGTCCCAGCAATTCTCTATAAATAATTTATAAAGCCATACTTAGCAGTATGGCTTTTTAAAAATGGTCCTTGCAAAAAAGTTGAATTGCATCATTAAACAGAATCATTGAGAGTGGTCAGGGTGCTTTTTAGGCAGAGAGTTTTCAGGGAGTGCAGAATAAAGCTGTTAATCTGCAAAACTCTCTTAAATCATTGCCTTAGAAAGGTCATGAGCACATAAGTATGATTTAAACCTGCTTTTCTAACACCTAGAAGAATTACTATTCTACAGTAGCCTATGCATTACATCCATGCAAGGAAATGATTTTCTGGATAGAATGACGTCAAATAGACATTAAAGAGAGGTCCAATCTGGTTTTACAACCAAAATTAAAGAGCAGCAGCAAAAAACCCCTTTCATTTAAAATACAAATTGGTACAGTACAAGATCTTGTTTAGTTTTACTGCAAGCAGTTCTCACAGTAACTAATAAAATAAAAGTTGTTCTTCACAAGAAAAAAAAAATTAAAATCCAGCATTAGTTTTCAGGGAGGGACAATGAGTTCAAAATGCAAATTAATACCATAAGGTCCATCCAAAAGTAGCTGCCCTCAAATCTGCTGTAGACAGAATACATTAGAAGTGCACTTGCAAAAGGCTGATAGCATTTTAATTAATGGGGAACACTTGTGGGCCATTTAGTGTTGCTAAAAATTAGGCAAGCTAATTGATCCAGTACAGGTGCATGTAATTGAGAGATATGCCTAAGATTCACAGTTAATTTACTCTAGGAATTTTGCAGATACAGTGAAAATTTAGTTCACAGGCATCTCTAAAAGGAAATGGTTGAAAGACAATAACACTAGCTGAAAGAGAAAAAATAGCAGTTTGACTAGGAAGACTAAAACTAGGAAGAAGGTATGTAGCCAGTTCAGTTATACAATGCTATGCAAGCCAGAAATTATCTTTCTTATTTATTTTATTAATTAACTCTTAGTTTAGGGATACTGAACTATAAAAATTGCTTAGTGGAACCTTGAGGATTCAGCTAAAAATTTTCATAATATAAAGAACACTGAGATAGGGATACATAATGTATCATTAAGAATTTTAAAATATACTTGCAATTTAAACTTCTTGGCAATTAATAATATTATTTTAGGAAATAAAAAAAAATATGTTCCCTGGTTACTTTTCCTTTTGTAACTTTTTTTCTTTTGTTATGAGTTTCATGATTTTTACCTTTTAAAATAGATACAAAAGAGTTTCAAAATTAATGATTTGATTTCAGATTTCTAAACAAATATCCACACTTTTAAAATCAACAATTCTGTATTTGTTGATTTTATTGTTAGGTATTTCCAATGAATTCTTTATCACCAGTAGTTCTTTTCTTCAGTAGTTACACACAGAGTCTATGTTTAGGAATTCTTTCTCTTCCCCATGCAGGACTAGGGTCCAGTGCTCTTACACAATGTCTAAGGAAAGTACTTATAGTATGTTGCAGAGATCGACCTTTATTTATTTTGGCAGCTGTTTGTTTTCTAAATAAAATCTGTAGGCTCCGAAGTGGTAAAACAGGAACTTTAAACTGCATGAAGAAACCTCACAATAGTCCGTGCTTAAACTAGGCAACATAAAATGCCCAGGAGAGGTGTACAGATAAAGCCCCAACAGTTTGGAGGGCTTAGGCTCAGATTCCCAGTGTTAGTTAAGCCTGCAACTTCAGCAGGGATCAGTGCAAGAGAGGGACCTAAATCCCGCAAGGCTTTACATATCGAATCTTCTAAAAGATGTCTTTCATGTAAGGCCATCAATGCAAGTAAGCAAGTCCAGCAGTGAAAACCATGCAGCTGCTATCAACCTCTTTACAAGAAAGATTAACTGAGAGCAAGCTCACCTACAAAGATCCCTGAGCTTGATGTTCATATGCAAAGAGAAGTTAAAGAATCAGGCTAAGAGGAAAAAAAGAAAAACACAAGAATACAACATGGCTTTAAAACACACTGATGTCTAACATTTGAGGGAGTAAGGGGCAGCCCTTTTCACATGGTAGGAAGGCCTTTTTTGTCTGTTGGGAAATAATCTTATAAACTACATTTAAAAACCGTAGAAAAGAGGATCCAAGGTCAAGGATTTACCAGTTCTTACTGAATGGCAACCATTACAATAAATTGATCATTTAAAAAAAAAGACATTTCTTTACACCAGAGTAGAACAAGTATAGAAATAAAGGAATGTAACACCCTCAAACATAATATATAGTATAGCTCTGAGCTATAGCAGCTAGCTCTCATGTTTTCAAAGAAAACTTCCTCTTTTATTGTTCATTTTCCTGGAAGTTAGTTTACTATCCCTATGAGAAAATTTTGGTCAATATGCACCATTTAACACTGCTCTTGAAGGATTATGAAAGCAGTTTTAAAATTGTCCCAGACTTTTTTCTAACTTTTCTCTGTGGCTTTGCTCCAGGCAGCCCTGTGCTGAGTGTGCCTTTGATTAGTTCCCTGCTTAACAACCTAGATTTTTGTTTTTTATTCTGGTCTGTGACATTGTCCTCTTAATTGAATAACAATGCAAGACACTTAACTAAGGTCACATTTAATCAGTGCTAAATTTTTGTCATGCATGTGTCATTGCTGCAGTAAGCTCAGCTTTTCTCCATACCTGCAACTGTTTGTGCTCTTTGTCCATATTATAACTGTACTGGGATATACTGAGGTAAAACCAAATATATCCTTCCCCTTGTTTCTTTTCTTACGTATCTCCATTTCCTCAGCAAGTTTGAGCAGATAAAACGGAAGAGAACCAGTAAAAGGCTCCTTATATGTGTAATAGCTTATCTATGTGCAAGCAGAAAAACTTAGTAACATAACAAGGGTTTACATCCTTTCTTGTGCTGTTAAACATACTATTAGTGGTGTTTCTAAACTTAGAAACTGTTAAAACTATAAACTGTTGTCTCAGTATGATGCTGATTTAATGTCTGAGGCCTTTTATATTAACTTTACAAAATAATCAGAAAAAATTGCATGTTACTAGGTTTTACTCTAATGTATGGCTTTCAGATAGAGATTTTTTTTACCACTTCTGTTGGGTAAACTTCTCTTTGCTGTTTCATCCTGCTGAATTTCTCTGGTATAATCTCTATATGAAACAATCTGTTGCTGGGAGAAGCAAGCTATTGATGAAAATTTCAAGAAAATCCCTCTGCCATTTGCAATGCCTCATAGCTCTCAAAGACATGTGCAGCTCATAGTATATAAAAATAACAAACAGAATTCATTCTCAGAAGTATTTCTACTTGCAGTTTCTTTAAAATAAGAGGTACGTAGTGTGTCAAATCTTAATGTGGAAGGTACATCTCCAAGAGCTACCAAGATGTGTATGCCAAAAATCTTTGGAGGCACATTTTCTTTATTGAGCTGCTCTATTCTTGACATATTGCAAGTGTCTTTCTAACTGTTAATGATAATTCAGAATTATATAAGGCATTAGCTCTGCTTCTGCTATGATTGAGAACGCCTTTCTGTTTAAAGGCCAACCATTTTGAGTGCTCTGAAATTTGCATGTTTACTTAGATTCTTCTAAAACTTTCATCATTTGATTTAGCTGCAGGAAAGAGTTGGCAATCAGATTTGGAGTCATTGAGGTAAAAGTCCTTATGATATAGTGCTCAGAATAAATTGTTTTCAGACCTTTTATTCTATCAGTGATCTTTCAATGAATATATTGGGCTCAAAGAAGATCATCTGGCAGCTGATCTCAGATACTCAGAGTTCATCTCTAATAAACATGCTACTCAGCATCCCTCAAGCAAAAGTAGCATTGCAGTAATTTCTGTACTAATAGTTATACTTACCAGTTCAGTGCATGTCAAACAATCATACCCAATATTGATGGCTATGTACTTGAGAAGACACCCTTCAGAGAATTTCTGGCAATTCAGAGTTTCCTGTGTTTTGGGCAGTGGAATGGATGTTATGTTGCTGCCATAAATCCTGAACTCAAGTGGTGATCTTGAGAGTCTCTGACTGTACTATCTATTATGGCAGTGGGATTCATCTAACCAATGCTTAAATCTTGCAGTCTTGTCATAGTTTCGTCAATGTTTGTGCAGTGAATCAAATTTTTCAAACTACATGGTTGGTCACTGCCTGGATGTCAGAAAAGACAAGGGTCTTTACAATGGCATTGTCAGCTGGCAGTTGAGCACTTGCATGATCTATTGCTATATAATATTTAAAATTATATAAAAAAATATCTTCCCACTATCTTACTTACCTACAAGACTGTCTGATACAATCATATCTACTTCTTCTGAGACAGTTTCTACTTTTCCTGAAGACTCTTCTTGTTTCCAAAAAGAGCTAATTTTTCTATGGAGGTCAATTTTGCAAGCCTGGGGAGTCTCTGCAATGGCCAGATTAACCTTGCAGAATGCCAATTAATGCATGTAAGCATATAGATTAACCTGTGTACATCCAGAACTGCCCAGGGAAATGTCCTAAATATTCCGAAGTTCCCAACTGGAAAGGTCCTATAACAATTAGTGAAACACCTACTTGTGGAATAAGGAATGGCATCTCAGTAACACATGTATATTCACAGCAAGCCACAAACTTTCATCTTCTAAGATCTTGCTTCACAATTCACAGTAACCCCTATCATGTGCTGCAAAGGGCTTGTTGTGCAGATAAATATTCTGCCGTTTCTTTTGGAGCTTTCAACCAAACTTCAACATGAGATACTTTTGTCCCATTATCTAGCTTCTTCTGCACTGTTATAAATTAACTAGGATATGTTGTTATGTAAATTTACAACACCAACAGTGAGGCTAGCACATAGTACTTTAAATATGTTCCCTACAGGATTTCTCAATGCTAAAGAGATATAGATGGCAAATGATGATATAGAAGGGTTAGGATGAAAGAATAGCATCTAAAAACCCTAAAATTTCGCAAAGCTGTGAGTACAATATTTTACTGATATTTAAGTTTTAGTAATGTTTAAATTAATAGGTTTACATTAAATATTCATGCAAAGCTACCTTGGATGGTATTCCTCTCACTTATCTTTAAACATAATTACTGAGATGTCTAGTGAAGCCACTTACTGTGGACACCTCCAATGCGGCCTCTCCTTGAACATGATTAATCTGGCCTATCATGGATATATAATTAGGCATGAGAAGAAACATCCTCTGGGTACGTCTACATCTTTCTCCAAGGGGAGTCTTGGCTAGTTAGCTCACATACAAGCATTTATCTTTGAGGTGTTTAGGGAAGGGATAATAAATTCCAACAGACTGCATTCTGCATATATGATATGTGAACAGGAACTTGTAAGCCAATTTTTTCCCGAGTGTCTTTCAAGAGATACTGACCATTTCTTTACTACCTGCTTCTTCAAAACCATTTTATGTCTTTTTGTTTCCTTATTTAATTTTTAAATTTTCATGTCAATCCCAAAGCATTTCATCAATTGGTGTTTATATGAGGAGAATATTCCCAGAGGTATGTTCTGTTTGGGGGTTGCTCACTTAGAAAGTAAAAGCAATCTCACCATCTTTTCAGTTGTTATGTGTGTGTGATTTTTCCTCACCTATATTTCAACCTTTGTGTCATTTCAGTAGCAAAACCTCAGGAATGTACCTACTGTTCTTGTAGGGGTTTCAAAAGTGCTCATACAGATTATGACATACATTTCCTGTAGGTGCAGCCTAAGCTTAGGTGGTCTATTTGTGCCTTCCTATTACACTGCAAGCTCAATATCTAATTTACTGTCTACTATCCATCATCTTTAGATCTTTTTTACCATTACAGCTTTCCAAGGCTCTCCCTCTCTTTGAATTGTATTTGAGAGTATTTTCTCCAAGATGTAATATCTTACATCTGCTATTCTGAGCCACATTTCATTATTGTTCAGATGTCTCTAACTTCCCTGCATCTACATTATCTTGTTACTTTCATTCTTGCAAATCCTAATATGTGATCATACAGATTTGAAATCAGGATGCAAATTTAAGTACAAATATAAAAATGTCTTTGATTTCATCTTCCTGTTGTCATGAATATAAAGCACCATATTGCAAGTTCATGGTGCAACAATATCCATGTCCACAGACTGAGCTGCTGTTTTTTACTAAGTTTCTTCTTTTTACTTTACATAGGTTCAGGTGTATGCCTTCCATTTTCTCAGTAGAAGATTAGTGATGATTAATTTAGGTATGTGATTTATATGCCAGAACACCTACAATCTTGTACCTTAATAAATGTAAGAGTGGCCCAAATGGCCTTTTTTACAAATAAGTGTACTTGGAAAAAGAATACATAAAGGTCTCGAGAGTTACAGGTCAAATTCTCAAAAGGTATGCTTTTATGTAGTTAATCTCCTTGAAGTCTTCAGTCAATGGTGTAACTTCGATCCTACAAAGGACTGACAAGAGTAAATTGCAATTTTGGTTTTGTGAAAAAAAACCCAGACTCACAAGGTAGCATCTTTTTAACAAAACTGTGGCACAAAATTGGGTGATTTCAAAGATTCTAAAATGTTAGGAGACTGCTCATATACTGTCTCTTAATAATCACTTTCTGACAAAGGGACTAAGCCTTTTCTTACAAACAAAATAGTCAAGATGGTTTTATGATGAGTTGTATCAAAGCATATACAGTCTTCCCATCAATTAAAGAAAAAAATACTGAGATTAAGAAAGAAAACAAATTCTCTTCACAACTATGGAGTTTACTCGTTTGGCAGGGTAAAAGTATAATAATGTTCCTTTCCCTTCATTTCTAGTTCTCATGCATTCCTTTATCCGCAGGTCACATTATTGTTAAGGGTGCCAGGTAAATTCTAGGATTTGAGCAGGTTTGAAATTTAACATATTTCCATTGAGATTGGAAAAATGAAGACTGCATTTTGAAGGCAATGGAAATACACGCCTATTATAACCCAGAGAGCACAGAGTTTAAATGACTTCTCTGCTTTAAAAAGTGACAGCATCACATCAAGATAAAAGGAAATGCTTTAAAAACAAACCCCCAAACATTTAAGGTTTGTCATGTAGAGTATGTGGAAGCATGCAGAGTTCGTCTTTTTGATTAAATATGTTCCCTGTGCGGGGATAATATCCAGAGAAAGGAAAAACATCTACATCTCCAAGATGCTTAAAATAGCTCTGCATATTATATATTTAATAATGAAAAACTGAGATGAAATGTATTATTGCTGCAGAAGATTGTGCAAACCCACAGATGCAAACTCTGAAATCAAACAGGAAGACAGAAAAAGAGCTCTCTTTACCTTAATAACTTCTGGCTGCATAGCACAGAGTTAGGATTTGGACTGGCACTGAGAGTATTTACAATTTGGAATGTTTTCCATCAATCTCCTTATGTAGGTGAGGGGAAAAAAATGGTGATGAACAGCTAGAACTTTAAACAAACCAGATGTACTTCATTCCATTTAATTCGTTTCAGCTGATCTGGGCTCTGTCCAGCCCAAGTGACAATGATAGGCCTCCTACCTTATATTAATTTCTTAAAAAGGTTTAGAAAAAGTCAGTGCATTCATGAGGATCTCCTAAGACAAACAAGCTTCAGAAGATATATATATATTTGTTTCACTTTAAGAAACAAGGATGAGTGGAAAATTTAAAATATTTAAATACCTTAAGTACATAACTTCTAAGTTCTTAATTCTGCTGCTATATTTAATGTCAAAGCAAGAAAGGGTCTTATTATGGCTCATAAACTGTTTCAGCTGTTTGCAAAATGTAATATTTTCTCTTCCTTCCATGTTATCTGGCTTAACATATGCATTTGCCACTGACACTTCAGCATGAGTGAAATATAACTCCTTCTGCCCTTCCAGATGGCCTGGCATGCATTTGGATTTTCTTACTCTGACCATCAATGGCAGTATCCCAAGTTGAAGTTGGTGTGGACTCACCATAAAAAACACAGAAGGAGTCATGACTAGCATCAGCATGCTGACATTAAAATACTTAACATGCATCACTTAGTAAACTATCAAACAGAAAGAATAGCGATGTTTAATCCTATGGGATATGCACTGAGAAATGTCCCTTGGAGGTTTCACATTTATTCAGGGAAGGGATTACCCATATCATGGTTAACAGAAAGCACTGATCCAGCCTACATCTGTAGCAGCAAGTGGGTGGCAACAGCTACCACTAAAGTACTGCAATTCCATATATGCATGGATGAAGAAACCAGTTAGCATTCATAATGCCTAGTGACAGAAGCTTCCTCTACAAGATGTTTTATATGCTTATGTGGTCAAAGTACATAGAGAGAGCCATCCAGAGTGTATATTTCATCAATTTAGCAGAAATGTTTTGTAGGTTTAAAAAAAATCTGAAGAGGCAAAAGAAGAGAAAAGAAATAGAAGCCAAGAAAAAAGAGTCAAGTACCCTTGTGTGTTGGATAGATAAAACAATGGCATTGAAATCAGAGAATCAATTCTGCTATTTTAAAGCACATTGATTCAGTCAGGAAAGTTGTGGCAAAGATCCAAGCAGACATGAAAAGTGACTGAGGCACTGTTGTTCTCTTCTGGCTGGAGCCTAGAGGGAAATAATTTTTCGCTGGGGGAATTCTAAGGCTCTGGCAATACAGCAACATCAATAAAGACTGAGTGGTCTGAAGGAAGAAATTAAGACTGCAACCTTGCAGCTAATTCAGAGCATTTTTATCAATTATCAGGCTATAATTAGCCTGTGGAATAGTGATGATTAAAACTGCAGCACCAACTCTTAAACCATGAACTGATCCTTTTCAATGTATTTTCCTTGCATAACAGCCTTTGTAGGAGATTTTGCACAATGGATAAATTGAAGCCATTTGTTTTTACTGATTGCTCAAATATTTACACCGTGATCTGCCAGCTTCTTCCCTTCAGATACAGACATGGAGTTTTCATTGCTTTGTATGCTATTTGGATATACAGCAACAGGAAAGTGAGTGCATGTGTGAACAGCTGTTAAAAGCATATGGCATTTTCAAAGCTGGTGCAAATATTTACACGCATGTGGATGGATGTATGCAGATCTTCACTTGACAGCAGTCATTGCTATAGTCTACAGTTTTGTTCTGCAGAGCTTATGAAAAAAGACAGTTTACAGTACACTCAGGTCAACAGAAGGAAATAAAAGTATTCACTTGTGTTTCCTTTCTAGAATTATGTCCATTTCTCAGAAATGTAGTATACCAAGAACGCTGCTATATTGATGTCTTAGAAAATGCATTCAAGACTGCAGGTTAGAAAGACACAAAATACCAGAGAAATCTTAATGCAAAAATAAGCTGAAGCAATGCTTATGAATATATAGAACAAATAAATTAGATCAGTAAAAAAATTTTAAAGCAAGCCCATATCAACGATGCTATTAATAGTGACAACCATATTTACGTTGAAATTTTTACTAATGTCTGTTTCACCATTTAAAGAGAAATTGTATTATTTGTTCATCTTCCTTTTGATGTACCACTGGGATTATGAGTCATGCATGAATCTTAATAAGCCTTGCAAATTTTTTGTCAATTTAAGGGGCTATTGGTTTTACCCATTTTACATAATTGGCTCAAATTTTAAATAAGTTAATTTGTGAAACTGAAAAGTGTGTCATTCATTAAAACAGAATGCTAGGCTTTACTCTAAGCAAAACAAAATTTGTCCTAAATTAACAACTGTTTCATGACTGAAGTGCAACTGGTCTTCAGATTATACTATAGAGTTATTCTGAGGCTTACTTAGAAATTACATCTATTGTTCATTTCTCTAAAACAAAATATCTCTATTAAAAAAAAGTATTTTTATGGTCAGAAAGATGATAATATAAACTCAGACAGTTTATTTGGGCTTTGGTATTATCCATGAAACCAGCTGTGATATGATTAGATATGTTTATCGTTTGCTGGATGTATTCATACATAGGGTGCAGACCTATTTACTCTATTGCTGTTTTGAGAAGACGGTGTTGCAGTCCTAACTGGGATTGTCAGTATAGGGTCCATAGATGCAAATAGTCCAGCAAAAGGAGAATCTTAATTATAAATACAATGTTGTTCTTTTTAACGCAGAGAACAGGCTAGAAACTATATTCTAGTATAACCTTTCTGTTGGCTACACCACAGAAAGCAAAGTCCTGGGTATTTCATCTCCAAGAGGGGAAAGTAAAAACAAGAGGAGACCTATTTTCCATTGAAACTTTAAAAGGCAGCTCCTTGAGCAAAAGCTTTCACATTAGTGCTTTCTTTGATAAAGAAAAAAAAAGATTCCTTTTTTATAAGAAAAATCCATTAAGTCATTTTGTAAGATCATTTGACTGTAAAAGACAAATGCATGCATGTAAATTGGTATTTTCAAAGTCAGGTTGCAGTGAAAATTTTCCTGAGTGCTCACTTCAAATGATTTTTATTGGGTTTAAATGGAATTTAAATATGTTAGCTTATGTCCACTGTTTCATTATTACTTTCAATTTTTCTTTGAAAAATTGTAGCCAGCTGGATATTTACAATATCCATGACCTCAGAGGAAGAGAAAGTGAGACAAATTTTGCCTTCTTTTAATTGTTGAATGTTTTACTGGATTTTAGAAATCAGTGAAAAGATCATCATGTGGGTTTTTTTTTTTTTGGTGGTTTGTTTGTTTTAAGCTTCCCGTTATGGAAGTTTTCCTCAGATGTGCTACTTTCAAATATTCTAGCAAAGAAAAAAAAAATTCAGTTACATTACTGCTCATTCATATGGAAAGACTAGAACTCATAAGACTAGTTCTAACAACTTTCTCCACAAAAAGAGTCAACACTTTTCCAGTGTACTTTATCTATGATAATGAGTACTCGTCTGACTGCAGAAATTCTAAATAGTGTTTAAATTCAAAGTCTCTTCATGAATTCTCTGCATTTATCTACTTATGGGATATACAGATGAAGGCTGTAAATGACAGTCCTGAATTTCATTTGTGTCTAAATAGCGCTTTTGTTTTTTCGGTCTTGGAGGGGTTCACTTTTTCTTTTTGCCTTTTTTTTTTCTTATGGCAGTGATATTTGCTCTCAAATAAACCCTCTGCTAAAAAAATCATTCTCACAAGGACATAGATGACTGGATCAACAATTAGAAACAAGAATTAGAATTCCAGTTTTCTTTTAAAAAAATTCTACCTCACTAGTGTTTTCCTCATCTATTATCATTACTTCTGTGAAGAAAACACTTTCATTTTTTCCTGCTCTTTACTTCCATAACATAAGTTTCTACTTGGTCTTCTCTGTCTGTATGTTTTCATTTTCTGGTATTTTAATATTTTGAAGGTAGAGAAAGACAGAGTCCTTGAGCCAATTAAAAGTCTTGCTCCTTTAAGATGTGTTGTTACGCTCCATCTCTTCTATGCAGAGTTGTCTAGATTTCTTGTTTTAAGTGCAAGTAGGGAAAGACCTCTAAACTGGACTGGTTGCATACAGAGCTTCCTCTTGAAAGATATATTTGACAACATGAAGGACAGGTGTTTTTTTTTTCTTGCTCCTATTTTCCCAGATAACAAAAGTAGTTCAGATGGATACATCAATTACAAGGCCCCTTCACACCATAGAATTTGGGGTTTTTTTTCTGCAATGAATAAACATCATGGTGTCTGCGGTTCCTGATGTCATAGAAACAATTATAAAATATGCACTCAGAATATGAATTCTTGCAAGCTGTTTTACTAAAAAGGTTTTCACTTTTACTGTGAAAACATGACATATAAAGACATCTGGAGACATATCATCACCTACTGAATATAGCTGGTGATTATATTTATTGCAGTAGGAGCAGAACTAGGTCTTTAATATTCACTACTGAATGTTTAGATAATGATCACCTCTATGAAATGGATTGCTTCATGTCAGAGATCTGCAGTTACCTTTTCATTACTTATTTGTGAATCTTTTATAGTCAGATCATAATTTCATAAACCCATGCATAATATAATATCTTATTTTCAAACAAATGTTTCAGGAAACCCAATTCGCTATTCTTTTCTGGTTCCTAAGTTGAACAAAAATGACACACACTGAATACATTCTAACTAAGAAAAACTTTTGATAGAATACTATATTTTGTGTAGTCTATCAGTCCCCAGAGAACAGTTAAGATATTTGGTCCAACATAAATAGCCTCTATTATACTTTCCAGCCTGCTTAAATTCCAAAGAACAAAATCCTCATGTTCTCCTGATTACCTCTGGAATATCAAGAACTCTTAATCAAAATATCTGTATGCTCCAAAGAAAGGAATTAAAGGACCTGACATCTGCTGTGTGATGTAGGCACATAAACACGGATGGGCTAAACACCCATCCCAGCCATGGCCCCTTGCTTCTCCAAGCATTCTTTCACAGGTGTGAGCAAGCCTCTTCCTTTTCCTAAGTGTTTACACTTGTTCCCTACTTTTGACAACAGCTCATCTGTGCTCATGAAATGGCAGGGAAACAAAGGGAGCTACCCATGCATATTTCTTCTGAATTGCTTTAAGGTGAAATATTAGTAATTCTAGTTAATGGTAGGCCTCAGTGGAACAGCACTACTTCTTGGGAGTTGTAGATTCCAGAAAGAGAGATATTGATTTAAATGCAAATTTATTCCTGTGAAAAGGCATAGAACACTTTAGAACTGTGTTTTGAGAGAAAATATCTTTTTTTTTAGTCAAGGAAACAGCTCAGTAAGAAACAAGCTAGAATTTCTTTTATGAAATCTCAAATAATGGTCATTTTGTTTGTAGCTTTCCTTGTCTTTGTTTCGAGTTTCACCCAAAGAAAAATTAACAAATAAAAAGTTTTAAATTATTCCACCAATTATGTATATATATATAGAGAGAGATATAATTATTGGAATTCTGCAGGCAAGATGGGTGAGAGAAATATAGCTAACATTTTGATGTAATTTGCGAGTACTGAAGAATGTATTTCTTCTCTCCTTGGGTGTCACTAAGTATCACCTTCACTGTAAAGAGAATAGCTGTTATCTGAATTGCTAACAATAAAGCAGACTTGTTCAGGATATTTTATGATTATTTTCAGACATTATCCCACTCACATTCTCTTGCCTAAATTAGTTGTTCTGGTTTTTGCCTCCACCTATGTATTAGCATACCTGATTTTGCATATGCTATTGTGAATAATATAACACTTTAAAAAATTATACAGGAAAGACATTTTTCTTATTTGACTAGTTTTGAAAGTATAAACTTGCAAATGGACCAGTGGAAAATTCCCTTATCTTTCCCTGTGTCTCTTTTTTCAGATTTTCAGAGGTCTTGCATGCCTGCTTTTGAAAGAAAATCTGCCAGTAAGCAAGGTAGAGATCCATGGACACTTTCCAAAATTTTATTTCCTCTAATGATGACAGCAAATGAAGGAAACTTGTGTGATGTTTTGAAATGGCAGAGTCTTAAATATGTAAAGAACTGTATCCAAAGTGAGACAAAATGCCTTCCTATGAATTACAAGTAAACCAGTTCTCCCTTCCCTAGTCACACTGCTCTTCCAACAGCTATGGCCTCATCAGAAGGCTCATTAGGTAGTTCTTGTTGCTAAATCATGTGATAAGTGAGGAGGACTGGAGAAAGATCATCTATTTTCCCAAACTATATTTCACTGATAACTACCCACCATAGAGGTTAATAGATACCATACATTTCTGCCTCATCATGAATCTAAAGAGTTATCTTCTACCTGGCACAATAGCTCTTAACTGGATTCCGAGTAAAAGAAAAGGTTTAAACAATTGCAATACAACTACTTAATTCAGATTGTCAAAACTTCAACTGTTTCTGTTTATTCTTGGAAATATGTAGTAGCTGAAGCTTCCCCTATGAAATTTCCCTGGAAATTCATGCTTCTTTACTTTACATGGCCAGGGGCATACTTGCTTGGCAGTGCTGGTCAGTTCAACACCTACAGGCTTCTTTTAACATATAGTTGGTTTTGTAAGGAAACCCCATCCTGTAGTCACAAAAACAACCTACTTATCAGAGTAATCTCTGCACAGTGTGTCTGACAGGTGTGACACCTTTTACTCAGAGCTCAAAAGCTCTCCAATTCCATGTTAGGTCTCTGTGTAACTGGATTGCGGGATGAAAATTAGTATTTTACATGGGGTAACTCCATGTGCACTTTGTCAGAGCAAATGAATTGTGTGTTTCAGTGAGGAAGAAGAGTGATGTGATGTGATGTGATGGATTTCCTGATGCAAGGATAAGTAGGAATAAACCAGTAAAATGTCACCACTGTACAAAGAGGTGAACAAGTGATATCTGAGTTTAAGGATCTTACAAAAATAACATGCATATATTTAGATATATATTTCTTCATAGAAAGCCATCTGTCTGCTGAATGAATAGAAAGATACAGAAAATGACACTAAATCTGATAACCTGTAGCAGTTTTACTTTGAGTTTATTTAGCAAAGCAAAGTAGTAGCACGAAATTCAGGGTCTAAGACAAATTCAGATACTGTGTTTAATCCCTTATCATTACAATTAAAAGAAAGTTGAAAAATATAAAACTATGGAGTACTTTGCTGATTCTTAGTTGATTCTGAAATGTCACTGAATTAATAGCTTCACCATTTTTCTTCTGGTACAGCTGAGAGGCTGTAGAAGTATTACACTTCTCACGTCTAGAACTGACTAGAGAATGATATCAAATTAGTTTCATCAGTCACAGGGTATAAATATTAGGCTAAGGTTAATTCTATTCTCCTTAGAAGTAGTTAACAAATTAACTGAATCCACTTACCCTATTTGTAGTAACGTAGCTTTATTTTAGATATAAGAAAAGGTGTCTTTTACCCTGGAATCATGTTCTTCTGGCATTCTCCTGAACTTGTTTCTATGCTGAGATTCTTATTTGCAAGTGTAAAAAGGCTAGCACTTCTAATGCAACATCTGAAGCTAGATTGAATTTTAGTCCTAATACTGGCCACTTATTTAACATTTAGTTAACTATTTAACAAAGTATTAGCACATTAAACCTTGAAATGTCATTTTAAACCCCCCAAATTTCATTACAAAAGTTCCTTTTTCTGTTCACTCCTAATTAGTTTTTTTTGTCTTTTCTATTTGATATACAGCATCTGCCATATTTTCTGATTTATATTTTTCAGCCATATTCTTTAAAAACAAGCTGGACATTCCTTTTTTAAATCATTTCTTCTCCCCAGCAACTCATTCATTGAACTCCTTTTTTTCTCTGTCCTTCTGAGGAGCAGTGGCTTCCTTCCTTCCTCCTCACACACATAGTTAGAAAGAAATAAATGCAGTCTTGAAAAGAAAATGGGAATGACTCCTTTTATGCAGCTTTTTTTAGTGACACACAAAGACCAGCACAAATGCCACTTGTAAAATCATATTCGCGTGTCTTTTTAATTATCAAAAAAAATTGAAAGATTGAGATAGGAGTGGTCTACTGGTTTGAGAGAGGGGTTTCTATACACAACAAAAAATCTTAGAGAAAATCATTTTTGTATGAAAGTATGATGACTATGAACAATTTATATAATAGTCTTCTGTTTCTTGATAAAAACAAGATAATAGTAATAGTCCTTTTATTTCTGGATGTTTCTTTTCTTTTGCAGCACCTGCTGAATGTAATTGAGGAATTTTGGATGGAAAAATCTGGCAGCCCTTTTTTTGATAATTTCTCTTGTGCTGTTAGACAAAAAAGAGGGAAATTCTCAGAACAGTTATATGGGTCCTGGAACTTCATGTGCAACTTGTGAGTTTGTATAGTTTTGAAGAGGAGAAAGAGCAAACAGCCTATCTACCTACCTTCTCAGTTTTATTTTAACAAATTAAATTAGACATAAATGAAATAGTACAGTATTATGCCAGCTTCCATTTCCCATAACCACACCCCTGCACAAAGACATAGAGATCTAATATATTTCCCAAATAAGCCCAAACAGACTTGCTTTTGAAGTGAGACTCCTGCTGCAAAGCAATTTCTTATTTCTTGTGCTTTTCAGCCCTCACAGTTGACCTAAATCAGTGCATAAGGTTTATATTTCAGTGTTATCTACTGGGGGTTGTATCATTCAGCTTCAACCGGTGGAATGTGAATACCCCTACTATTATGACCATTTACTTAATTTTTATCATTATATGTATGAGAAACAAAAGTGTTATGAAATCCAGTAGAAGTTTTGGAGCTAAGTTTTAACATAGTGACTGAAAAATTCAGAAGAAAAAAAAATTATGTATCTGCAGGCAACTATCCTGTCATCTCTTTCTGTTCTACTCTCCTTTGTCACAGTATTACCTTTAAGGTTCTTTCCAATACAAATCATTCTATGATTTTATTATTTTAGATGCCAATCTTAGGATAAATCCTGTCCTCCAAAGCCTTATTTGTTTCCATGTAAATCACTCTAAACCAATAATGAATAGCTTCGCTGAAGACATACATATTAGGTTAGATGAGTTGTCTGTGATATGATAAAGCATTAGCTGCCTCTTAATGACTTGAATGCTTTATTAGAGCTTTACCATTTTTCCTCAGTGTGTTAAAAAGGACCTTATAGCATATACATATGTGCACAACTTAAATAGCTGTGACTGGTTTGTTTGCTTTTTTGTAATTTAAAAGCCAAGTTGTGAAGTGTCATCTAATTAATTTCACGTGAGATACAATTAAATTAAAATAAATCTGCTCTGATGTTCCCTTTTAATTTTCTTCAAATATACATTTTATCTTTCCCCACACAACAAAATAACACTCATGAATCCTGAATTAGCTGCTTTGAAACATTGATGAAGATAAGAAAAAATTTTACACTTTCACTACATGAGTAAGATTTTATTTCACTGGGTACTGAAACAGGAAAAAAATTATCATTCTATTCAAAAAGAGAAATAATTCGGCTAGCAGCTTGGAAGCAATTATAAATTCACATAAACAGACACTCTGAGAAATTTCATCAAGGTGGTAAATGTGGGGAAAATTGAAGACATAGCTTTGGAAGCCATAGCTTACAACCACTATAAAGCATCACTTGTTAAAATTTCTAAAATTTTGAAATTTGAGTGTAATTTGCCTTTGACTTTTCAAGAGCAATTGAGGAATGCAAGTTGTCTAGGCAAGGCATCAATGAACTACATTACCTCAATATATTAGCTGCAGGGTACATGTCACTGACAAGACTGGTAGTTTCAGTACTGTGTCTTTGTGTTCAAAGGGTGGGTAGAAAGACTGCTGTAAGGCATGAAACTATAAACATGATCTTATTTTCATAAGCCTGTCTTCAAGTGTAAGCAATCATTATTACATTGTTTCCTTGAATAATTCTTTAAGTAAGAAAGACTCAGTAATATTATGATAGTTTTATCCAGAAGCCTACAATGAAACAAAGTGGTGCATATTTGCTCCTGAGCTTCTCACACCATATGATGAATAGCAGCAATTATAGAAAAGAACAATATTAGTTTTGCAGTTATTGTTATTATCTTAAAGTACCAAGAATAAAATCCCATATTTCCCTAGATAGTCCAATCACCACCAAAATATGTGACAGAGGAACATTTTATAATCTGTATTTCACACTGGCTGCACAACTAGAAATTGGTAGAGCAAAGTCATTTATATCTCCTTATTACTAGCTTGCAGAAGGCTTTGAGAATATGGGGCTAGTGATGGATACTTCTACAGCAGATGTTGTTTTATTCTATTTTACCGTAGTACATCTACTTCAGATTAGTTCCACTGCACTTTATTAAAGTAGCAGAAGGAGGTCAAGACTAGGAGAACATGACACATAACTTGCTTACTCTTGTTTTGTAGAAGGAAACATATTTCTGTACAAACCAAGAATATTTAGGCAGAATCAGAGTTCCTTCATTTACAAATTTAGATCTTATTGTGCTGTGAAATTAATTTAAACTGATACAAAACTTGCTTAAATATGTAACAATTATCCAAATGGAAAATTTCTATTGGAAATTAGATTTCTACTAAATATATTTGTAGTGGTTTCAGTTCGCCAATTTAAGTGTCTGGCCAAACGCCAGCAGATATACTAAAATTTACCTGATGTTTGCTGTGAGGTGAGGGTTAGGAGCAGGCAAAGCAGGCTCAAGCTTTAGGGAATATAAAGAAAGTTTATTAATGAACCAAGGTTAAATGAAAAAAAAACAAATCAAGAAACACCAGAACAAACTTTTCAGACCACCCCTCCTCCCTGACCTTTCTATTTTTGTCCCCTTGACAACACATAAAAAGACAACACTTCGACCTCTAGTCAGTTTACCACTGCTGAAATAGCTTTTGTCTCAGTTCCTTTAGGGAGAGAAGTTTTTTTTTTGCTTATACTATGGGTTTTCTGTAAGAAAATACAGTTTTTTATGGGTCTTTTTATGGGTCTTTAGCCTCACCACCAGCCACCCGCCC